>JBBBDQ010000158.1:2827500-2972500 GCA_037127315.1 Ascarosepion bandense | reverse complement strand
GTATGCCGTTAAATAACCTAAGTGAATTTGCAAAACAATCCGAGTGAACCAGATGGAAATTATCAATTCAATGTTCAAGTTCTGAAAACTTACACAGGTTGAAAATAGTGATTGCACCCTCGCTTTTACACTCCAATTATCTAGCAATCTAATTAGGACTTAATATTGTACTCACCATAATCGTTCTGTGCAGGAAAAGCATCGACAGGACTAGTGTTGTCAAAACCATCGTACTTTTTGTCCTCTGTTGGATACGTACCCTGCAAAAGAAAACACCCGCTTTTAAAGTCAACAGACGCTATCAAGATTTACTGAATCGGCCCCCAAAAGCTAGTTACAGTAAGTTTATACAGTTAAAAACGATATCCTGATTTTATGAAATGTAGCGAAGAACCATTTACCAGGTCGCCTACGTCACATCCGTATATAACACAAGGTCGAAGTTTAAAGTGGGTTTAACGACAATACCGCATATTTATTCCCATTTCTCGGCAATTTTCCTGTTGGGGAAGCATCAGGCGACGAGCAATAAATCCAGCCTTCCCCAGAAAGAGAGGTACTGCTTAGAAGGAAGACCTCCTTAAATGAGTTTCTAAACGTAGCTTAGATGTGGCACAATGCCGAAAGTGTGGAGCCATAGTGGGGGAACGAAATGTAATTGAGACATACTTGCTAACCCTTACATCACGTCATTAGTTATTTACTAAGCATAGCTTAGATGTGACATAAGGCCGAAAATATCTATCTATCTATCTATCTATCTATCTATCTATCTATCTATCTATCTATCTTAATCTAATCTATCTATCTATCTATCTATCTATCTATCTATCTATCTATCTATCTTAATCTGAATCTATCTATCTATCTATCTATCTATCTATCTATCTATCTATCTATCTATCTTAATCTGAATCTATCTATCTATCTATCTATCTATCTATCTTAATCTGAATCTATCTATCTATCTATCTATCTATCTATCTATCTATCTATCTATCTATCTATCTATCTATCTTTTTTGCAATTGCCGTGAGAATGTTTGAGCATGTAGTATTCTGTTTTAACGAGCTGTGTATTCCTTTATGGATTGGAAAAATAATCTTAGAAATTTTGAGATAGCGTATTTGATCCTAATTAGGTGCCCATCACTTGCGGCCTCGTGTCACACGAAATCACACTAATTAAATACAGCGCTTTACCATGAAGCAAGAGTTAGAATGCTATCATAATCACGTTGCTCGCTGTTGATTAATGGTTAATAAACTAGTCTTACCACGACTATGTAGTGGGTTAGACCCTTATTGAGTGCCAAACATCTTCACCCTGATACCATACAAGCTTGTTTAGAGAACGCCTCGCAATGATTAGGAAACTACTCTCATAGATCATTGCAACAAAGTGGTGAGTTCAATTTTCACGAGATTCTCAACAACTGTGACTTTGTGTTGTAATAACGACGTGTTCAGTTGTTAGCAAGCTAACAGGACACTATTGCTGGGTACACCAAATCTAAGCTTAGTGTATATCTACTCAAATAATAATAATAATAATATCTAGAAAGAGCAGTCAATGACCGTAAACCTCCGCCAAAGCAATACCGACATCATCTCAGCGATTAGCAAAGAGATGATTATAAAAATGAGAAAGAATAACTGCATTGAACTTTACGCGCTCAAGAGTGAAAATACAAAAACTGAAATTGACCTCTCCCAAAATTAAATGCACACTTAAAATAAAACAAGGGAGACAGACAATAAACAAAACAAACAGACAAATGCAACCGAATACATTACTAACAAATGCCAAGTCACGATATATGTAAAGATTAGAGTAAATGAAAGTTTTCATATATTCGTTTAATAAATCCTACCAATGATACTACAGATCATATAAACTATTGAAGGATATTTGCTATAGTCAAACTATACCACCAATTAAAATAATTAAAACTATCATCAAAATGTTTTAAGCACTAAAAATGACTAAGTACTTATTCAAGAAGACTTACTGAGCATCTTGTTAGAAGCAGGTCAATCCACCTACTCCTAAATAAATTTTCCTGTCGAGAAATGTATTTTACACATTGATCCAAAATTAAATAAAAATGAGTTACATTTTTAAAATATTCAAATAATGTAACAATGCTATATTTATGCTATTTCAACAACTTAAGATTATTACAACCAAATGAACAGATTGTTTTTACTTTACTGTATTTATCCTATGGATGGGCGGTTGTGGTGCAGTGGATATCGATTCGGAACAAGGGATCGGGGTGCCGAGTCCGAATTCCAGTTGAATTTCTTGCATTCACTTACGCACAAATAATCTTGGGAAAGGTATTAATCCGTCTCTTCCCTCCAGTTATGGGTTAAATAATAGAACAGATCGGGTTCTTTAGCCTTGGATGGCAACCAGTCTACCACAGAAAGTAATGGCAACCTACTGCGGGATAATCTTCTGCCCAGTCAGTCATGTCTCTTTCAAGACATGAGCGCCCAAAGCGTGTATCACGTATGGCATTTAACTGAGTGACCCCTAGGAAATGTATTTATCCGTCTCTTCCCTCCAACTATGTGTTAAATAACAGGACAGATCAGGTTCTATAGCCTTGATTGTTAAACGTTCTATCACAGAAATTAATGGCAACCTACTGCTGGAAAATCCTCTGCCCAGTCAGTCATGTCTCTTTCGAGACATGATCGTCCAAGCGTGTATCACGTATGGCACTTAACTGACTGATATTTATCCTAAAATTTGAGAAGGGAGAGTTATCTCGTTACATTAATAATAATTCTGAAGCTACGTAGATAATAATAATAATAATAATAATAATAATAATAATAATAATAAACCTCTGCATGGCCAATATCCAGTACGTGCCAATAAATCCAATGTTGACAAAGTTAATACTCATCGATGGTTACGTGCATCTGGATTAAAGTCTGAAACTGAAGGCTTTATTCTTGCTACACAAGACCAAAGTCTTTTCACGAGAAACTTTCAGGCAAATATTACGCATAATAATATGGATCCAAAATGCAGGTTTTGTGATAAACACCAAGAAACAATAGACCACCTAATCTCAGGCTGTCCTGTGCTTGCCCCAAATGAATATAAAAATCGCCACGATAGAGTTGGGCAATATTTACATTGGGCAATATGCAAACATTATGGAAAAGCTGTAGGCAAACACTGGTATGAACATCACCCAGCACCGGTTACAGAAATAGAAGATGTAACCATTCTATGGGATTACACCATCTACACAGACAGAAAAATTGAAGCAAACAGGCCAGACATTATTGTTAAAAACCAGAAGGAGAAAACTTGTCTATTAATTGATATGGCTTGTCCAGCGGATTGTAACATAGCAATCAAGGAATTTGAAAAACTGTCAAAATATAAAGACCTGGAAATTGAAATAGAAAAAATGTGGAAATTGAAAACAAGAGTTGTGCCAGTGATAGTAGGTGCACTTGGAATGATAAAAAATGGAACACAACAACACATTGAAAGAATCCCTGGAAACCCCAGCTTAAGAGATATACAAAAAATTGTCTTATTAAGTACAGCCCACACACTAAGGAAAACTTTATCTATGTAATGCTGGAGATGATAGGGAAGATAGAAAAACATGAAATGGAGTCATAACAACAGGCCACGACCTGCCTTAGGTCTCCCCGCAGACTTGGTTGGTAGTGAGACCAAAGCAGAAATCCAAATATGATGAAAAAATGACATAATAATAATAAATCTAAAGACCTGGAAATTGAAATAGAAAAAAAATGTAGAAATTGAAAACAAGACTAGTACCAGTGATAGTTGGTGCACTTGGAATGATAAAAAATGAAAACAGCACATTGAAAGAATTCCTGGAAACCCTAGCTTGAGAGATATAAAAAAAATTGTCTTGTTATGTACACACACTACGGAGAATTTTGCCCATGTGACGCTGATGGTGTTATAGGAGATGGAAAAAAATGAAATCTAGCCATGACAATACACCACGACCTGCTTTAGGTTTTTTCGCAGACTTGGTAGGTAGTGCGATCATAGCAGAAATCAAATTATGAAGAAAATGACATAATGATAATAATAACAATAACAATAATAATATTGCGTTGTGTTGGGATGATTATCAACAATTCTTAAGGATATTTCGGTTGATTCCAACAAATACATGAATACATTTACCTCCCTCTCTTTCTCTCCTTGATTTCTTTAACCGACCCCCTCATCTCTGTGGAACAAAGAACCACAACTTCACTACTGCTATGCTGGTTTCCTTAGTTTTTGCGAGGGAAAGTTGCTAGTCGATGCTGAGTTTAAAGTTTCTGCTAGACTGGTTGGTAACCATTGCCAGAGAGTCTAGTCTGTCCTGCTATGTAATCCACAGATAGGAAGAAAAGGAGATATATTCATAACTTTTGTGAAAATGAACGCAACGAACCTTGTTGTCATTTGAACTCGGCGCACCGTTTCCATTTTGCGTGCTGAGGTGTCCTGATTCCAGCTAAATATAAATATAAGTTTACTAGCAGTATAGCCCGGCGTTGCCCGGGAGTAATGAAAGCTTTAAAACTAATCCATGGTCCTGGAGCTCAGACTCTTTGGACGTTGGCACGAAAGACTAAAAAGCAATAGTTGTTTCCAGTTAAAGCGAAACCGTAGACTGAAAGAAAAATGAATGGATGTAAATCAAATTTTGGTTTCCTGGTATCGATATCGAATTTTCTGCACTATTGTAAGAACTGCAACCTTGAAACTTCTGAGTATCGTTTCTTATGTCTTTGTCTATGAGTGTATCAAATTCGATTAAAATCGGACCACTCCTTCTATAACCCGATTTTTTCGATTATCGATTTTCGATATTTATCGGGGGTACCACGACACAAAACCTAGCTAAGAACACTCGCAGACGCTTATAGTACAGCTGTGTAAATTTTCAAGGAAATTGGTTCAGCCGTTTCGGAGTCTATAGGTAACGGACACACACACACACACACACACACACACACACACACACACAGACAGACAGACACACACACACACAAAGTTCCATTTATAAATAAGTTTATATAGAATTACAGATGTTTAACGTTAAAAAGCTGTAAACACTTTGAAAAGAGTTTTTAAAAAATCCGTGAAAATACCTGCCAAACGTTCATTCTCATTTTCATATATCTGTCTCCCCACGGATAGGCTTGATCTGTCAGCGAGAAACAAAACATTTTATCGTGAATCATTGTATCGTCTACATTATTTCTTTTTGTGCGTGTCTTTGTTACTGTAATAACCAATACTGCTATAATAGTTAACTTGAATAATAAAGCAATTTATAGCACAATTCCCAGCTTAACAAAAGAGTGTGGCTTTCGTTTGCTCTCACATCGATAATATGTATAATGTCCTGAGTTCTCAAGGGAGATAATTCCATTTACATTATATGCTAATTATTGAACATTTTTTTTTAATTAATTTCTTTTCGAATAATTTACTGTATCATGGGGTATCAATTCTTGTATGTCTGCTATTAGAAAACTAGTTTCGTGACATATACAGGTGAACGGGAAGCTGTCGGGCGCTTTCGCGCTGTCTAGGTCGGTCCGACAGGGTTGTCCACTGTCTTCTCTCCTTTATGTCCTAGCGTTGGAGCCCCTCCTTCGCAGGCTAAGGGACGAGACGGGCAGTCCGGTCCTACGTGGAATCGCAGTCCCTGGCGGAGCTCGAGCCAGGGTTTCCGCGTACGCCGATGACGTAACGACCTTTGTGTCCTCCCGCAGGGACATAGAGGCGGTACAGCAGGCGCTTGTACGGTACGAGAAGGTGACAGGGGCCAGAATTAACTGCGACAAGTCTTCCGGCTTGCGGTTAGGTGCCTGGAAGGGTGTTTCCCTCCCGGGGCCCTTCGACTGGACGGACGGGCCGGTCAAGCTCCTCGGAGTTTGGTTCGGTCCGGACTTACAGTTGGAGAAAAACTGGTCTGAAGTACTGGCAAAGGTCGGCGCGTCGGTCAAGGTTTGGCGTCGACGGGGTCTCTCCGTGAAGGGCTTGGCGGAGGTATGTAACACATACCTCTTTCCCATGAATCCTTTACCGGCTGTCAGTACTTCCCCTTTGTGACGATCATGAGAAGGCGCTCGAGCGTTTGCTATTCTCCTGCCTGTGGAGAGGACGCAAACACATGGTCGACAAAGGAGTCTGTTGCCTCCGTCCGTGTCAAGGGGGTCTGGGGATGCCACACTTGAGGAGCCACGTGCTCGCTTCGAGGTTGGCATTCCTCAGGCGCGCGTTGGAGGAAGATCGGTTGCTTGCGGGGGTAGTGAGGGACATGTTCCCTTGCCTCACTATCACTCCCCCGACCCTATGGCTGACCGTCAGGCCTTGGGTGCGACCGAAATTCCTGCTCGAATGTCTGGCGGCCTTGCAGGCCATTCCACGGTCCAGTGACCTTTCACAGCCTAGGAGAATCTTCTATCGGGGATTAGTGGAGGGTGCCGTGAAGGATAAGCTGTGGTGTAAGCTCGGCATGTCGAGAGTGGAGTACAGCTCTCATTGGTCTTGGGCGCCAGGTGCGGATTGGCTCAGCAACTCTGAGTTTTCTCTGACCTGGCGATTGGCTCGGAATGGTTTGTCTCTCAATGACAAGCGTTTCGCAATGGGCCTGGCGGATTTGCCAGATTGTGAGCGTTGCAATCTTGGAATTAAGGAGACGTCTGCGCACGCCTTCTTCCATTGTTTGCGCGTTCGCCCGTTGTGGGAGCGTGTCGGCGAGTTGACTGCTCGTATCGCGCCGCGGGAGCTTGTGCTCATTGATCGCGCATACGCTGTGGACAATGTGTCGCCCCCGTACTCTGGTGTGAAGCGGATGGTGTTTCTGTCGCTACTGGCCACGGCTAGAATGGTGATTTGGACGACGCGTCTGGAGGAAGTCTTGCGGGGAGGTCGTCTTTCGGATCAGGATCTAATCCGATATTTTGAGCACCAGCTCAAAATGAAGATTAGAACTGAACGGAAGCGGCTGCACCCGACAGACTTTAGCAAAAGGTGGATATATGCAGCGAGCCTGGTTCGTGTGACCGGGGCTAGCCTTGATTTTCTTTTTTAGTTCTGCTAAGTCACATCGGGGTGGATTCCTCTGGAACCCCTCCCGCGGTTAAGGTTAGCATTCTTTTGTATACCTAGTTAATGTGAGTGAATGTGTTTGTCCTAGCCTGTTCCCGGCTCCATTGCTTTTGTTATGATCCAGTTCGAGATTCCCACTGACCATTGTTATTTTGTCCCGTTTTATTCTCGGCTGGGTCAGCCTTATATATTCCCCAGTCCATTTATTTTTTTACCCTGTGCCTCCATCCCCCTTAGAAAGAGAGCGGCTTGATTTTGTCTTTACAGGCAGAATACAGTGGCCTCTTTAATTACGAGGGTGTGTTTGGGTCTTACTAACATCTTGTTTAAATATTCATTTGAAATTGTTTTTGTTTTGGGGATTTTTTGTTTCTTCATACCCCTTCCCATCATATCATTTTCATGTACAAAATTTTAAAATCTATTTTTGTATTACATTTGTAAATAGTCACAAATTTCTATGTACAATTTTTAAAATTTATTTTTGTATTATACTTGTAAATAGTCACAAATTTTTACGTACATTTGGGGCGTTTTGTAGGTCCCCGGTATGTTTTTGCGATATTTTGGTGCTAGATAAGTATGAGTGTTGATGGACAAATTCTTATGGTGAATGAGAATCATTGTAACGTATGTATGGGTCGTGAATCTGATTAGCTAGGTATAGGATATAGTAACTGAAGACCACCCCAAGTTTTGTTCCCCCTCCCACCTTTCGGCCTTGAGCCATAATTCATGTAAAAATGAATAAATAAAACTAGTTTCGTGACATAAATCAAATTGGCTATGTTTAGATCATTTTGAATCGGAAACTAAGAAAAATGTTTTACGTTTTCAATGAAGTTTCATCAGATATTTTACACATGAAGATAGGAGATCTGATAAAAATTCATGTTTGAAAGAAGTAAAGATGTTGCATATGGCCGATTGTAATTTGCCTAATAAAATATATTTTTAATTATTTAGATCATTGAAAAAAAATAATTGAGATGTGTATTCAGTTTTGTTATGTCTCTGTATAAATAATGAAAATGGCATACTGTCTAGCCCTCCTCTCGCTGCATATTCCCATTCCATATCGGTTGGCAACCGTTTTCCAACCCAGGAACAATAGGCGTAGGCATCGTTATAGCTTATATGAACGACTGGATGAGCCATTCGATCTTCAATGTTGCTGATGAATCCTTCGGGCTGTAAACCAAAAAAAGAAAAGAAAAAAAGATAATAATAATAATAATAATAATAATAATAATAATAATAATAATTGTTGTATATCGACAAACAACAAACACGCATATATATAAAAATATGAATTATATTTTTATTAATGACGATGAACCGTGTAGCCTAGGGAACAGAGAGTGAGAGAGCGCGCTTCTAAGGGTTGACGGGAGTGTCGTCGTATCTGTTGTGTCTCTCTCTCTCTACTGCTACTCTGGTCTGTCTGGTGAATCCGTGCGCCGAGGTCTTTTTATAATCTCCAAACCGGGACTTTTTCTTCCGGTTTTGCCTCGCCCACGCACGCCCACGTAATTCTCAGAGACACCTGTTCTGTTTGCCTCTGTAGCCATTTCCGCTACTGCCGGAAATAAGGTCAAACAAACATCCGTTCCTTTCAACGACCGGAAACACCCCCGCTTGCATCAGCCTTCCTCGGATGGGGCCAGATTGTTATATTACATAATAACTAGAAAGAGCAGTCAAAGACCGCAAAACTCCGCCAAGCAACATCATCCCAGTGATTAGCAAGATCTTGAACGCTCTCAAGAGGGAAAATACAAGAAAATGAACCCGACCGCTCTCAAAATTAAATAGACACTGAAAATAAAACAGGGGAGTTAATTCAGTATTTCAAATTATCTAGGGGAGGTAATTCAGTATTTTGCATTTGAAAGGCAAAAGATTAAATTTTATTAATAAGAAATTTTATCCAGATCGAACCCAAAATCTATTCACTTCGTCTCAGTCATGAGACCAATCCTCCCTGAAAGTTTTATCCGAATCAATCCAGCGGGTCTTGAGATATTTTGATCATGAACAGACAAACAGCCAGACAAACGCAACCGAATAAAATACTTAAGGTGGAGGTAATAATAATGATAATAATAATAATAGCATCAGTGTTCTTAATAATTGAAAACAAAAAAAAAAAAGAAAAAAGAAAACAAAAGCAAAAAACAAACGAACGAAATTATTTTAAATAATAGCTTAAAACTTAGTGCTAGATATTAATGGATTATGCGAAAAGTTAATGCCGACTTTTAGTCGCTCATGTTGCAACACGTTAGTAAACGTCAAATTTATCGACAGAAACAATATGCTTACATTTTCGATTAGAGGCTTCAAAGTATCTCTTGAGAAAGAAAGTTTAAAATTACTTAATTCGTGTAAATTTTTAATTTCTATGAGGATTATAAAGTTGATTTTAGACGCTTTTATATTACCATAAAGACAAAAAAATGTCTCGCAAGCAACAAAAATAATATGTGCTGTGTAAGGTGATAGCGCTAAGTTTAGTGTTTGTAATTTTATTGATGAAGAACATTTTGGCAGACCATCCACCCCACCCACTAAAGATGACGACAAAATCAAGATATTAATTGAGAATAACCTGCATTACACAAGATCCACCATCCATGAGTTTTGGTACTCAAATAGCTAGGATGTTTGGGTACCACATGATCTGAGTGAAAAGAATCTTTTAGATCTCATTTTTATCTGTGAATTGTTGTTTAAACGCAATGAAAATGCACCCTTTTTTAAGCTAATTTTGACGGGTGATGAGAAATGGATCGTTTATTACAATGTTCAATGAAAAAGTTCCTGGGGTAAGCGACATGAACCAACTTCAGCCATCCGGAAAGTAGGTCTTCATCCTAAGAAAGTCATGCTGTGCATCTTATAGGATTGGAAAAGAATCACGTACTATGAGCTTTTGCCAAGTAATCAGTCAATTGATTCTGAAAAGTACTGCTCCCATCTTAACGAATTAAAAGCAGATATTCAAGAAAAGCACACATAATTGTCAAACAGGAAAGATATTATTTTCCATCAATTGTTTCTTTTGCGACTTGGCCAAAATTGGTGCATCTTGGCTAGGATTTGTTACCCCATCCGCCTTATTCACCAGACATTGTTCCTTCGGATATTAATTCATTCAGGTCCTTGCAAATTAATCTCAATGGTAAAAGTTTTAATTCTTTTGGTGACAGAAAAATCAGTCTTAATGAGTTATTTGCAGAAAAAAAACCCGAAATTCTGGGAAGGTTGAATCTCTAAGTTGAAGGACAAATAGAGAAAGGTTTTGCAACAAAATGGTTTATATTTAGTTGAATAAATATTTAATGATATAATTTTGTTTTGTGTTTTAATTTTCCATAAAATCATGAACTTTCCAGACAACCGAATAACATTTTTCTCAAAGACAAGAACGATCGAAGATGGAAGTGTCCGAGTTTTAACTTGAATAATTAATATATATATATATATATATATATATATATATATATATATATATATATATATATTGGAGAAATAAAGTAAAAATAGCCTTTACATTTACATTTGGTACTTTTTCAATCTTTTTTTTAGGTTTTCGATATATATATATATATATATATATATCAATGTATGAGTGAGTGTATAAAAACTGCAATAAGAATTATTTTTTTCGTTCAATAAATCTTTACACACACACACACACACACACACACACAATGTGTTCGGAAAGTTATTGCTTTCATAAAAAATTTTCATAAAAAATCATATTTTTTATATCTTAGATCTCAATCCAATATAGTTGTAACAACTGAAAACCGTTTATTTCTCATCAAACGCGTATTTCGAGAAGGTGATAATGATGTCTGTTAATAAAAATATAAGTTCATATTGACTCTCCAAACATCCTATATTTAACAACCACAACTACACTACTGCTCTGCTGGTTTCCTTAGTTTTTTATGAGACCTGAAGAGCGGGGGGCGAAACCAGTTGCTTCGTTTTTAGAATGTCTAGTAATATCAAGTTACACACTTTTATTTCGATAATTAAATTACGTATCTATAAAAATATCTTTAAATATTTGAAATTAAGGTATAGCCTTAACTAAATTCCCAAATTAAATACAATATTACAGATTAAGGCTAATTTAAGAATTTTGAAATTTTAAACGGAGTTTTTACGGCAATGTATTCGGCATCAGGTTTGCGCCTCTTCGATTAGGTTTAGAATTAAATGGAAAAAAATTACTTGGTTGGAAGATTGGATGTGTTTTCATGAAAGATCTTTTTCAACTAATTTCAGCCAGAAGTCTGGGTTTGGAAAAAGAATATTATAGATCGTGGTGCTTTTGTAGGAATTTAATTTCCTTTTTTTGATTGGTAAGGGGGAATGTGCGTTGTGGGGCAGTGGATAACGGCTCGGAACGAGAAATCAGGGAGCCGAGTTCGAATTCCAGTTGAATTCCTTGCATTCACTTACGCGCAAATACAATATATTAATCCGTCTCTTCCCTCCAGTCATGGGTTAAATAACAGGACAGATTGGGTTCTGTAGTCTTGGCTGGCAATCAGAAAGTAATGGCAACCTACTGCGGGAAAAGTTTCTACCCAGTCAGTCATGTCTCTTTCGAGACATGATCGCCCAAAGCGTGTATCACGTATGGCACTTAACTGACTGAAGATTCTCTTGGTATTTGGGTTGGGTTCGTCAGCGAGGTTATGTTAAATTATCAACTAAGCATAAGGCCAAGTTAAAATTTTAGTACATAAGAGATATGGACGCACAAGGGAACCAAATTTAAATAATATTATAAATTTGTCTTCTCATAAACTGACTGAGCTTGAGTTGTTTGTTATTGCTCATGGTTTGGATTTTTGTTTTTCACCATCGATGCCTGATAAGGAGATTTTTTTCTGAGTTTGAGGTCTTGTACGCTCAGTTAACAAGACTATCACCTATTTCTGGGGCACCCCGGGGTGGTGTAATGGTTAGCAAGCTTGTCTTGCTAGAACCTGTTACAACTGAGTAATGATTCCAATCCTCACTTGGTAACCCATACTTTCGGCCTTGTACCACATCTAAGCGGCGCTTAGAAAATCAACTGTCACCTATTTCTTTTGATGCGATTAGTGATTTAAAAGCCCAACTGAATAATTTTGCACACATATTTGCTAGTTCTTCAGTGGCTTCAGCAGAATCGAAGTGGACAGCTGAACATCAACTAGTCATTAACAATTTTGATTTAGTGATCTCCAGACCGGATAAGGGTGCTGGTGTTGTTATTTTGGACCGTGCAGATTATGTAGCTAAGATGTCTTCGATTTTGGAAGACGCATCTAAATTTACAAAGCTAGGTAGGATCTGTGGACACACGTGTTGCAAATACCTCAAGTGAAATAAAATAGATAAAATGTGGGGATCTTTCTCAGGAAATATCAAACGAAATTCGACCGTCTGGGTCAATTCGTCCCCGTTTATATGGGCTACCAAAAATCCACAAGTATGGGGTACTGTTGAGACTTATTTTGTTAATGGTTGGATTGGCCCAACACAAGGTGGCCAAATGGCTGTCATTACTTTTGGAACCGGTGTTGCAGCGTTTAAGTGGATTTTGTATAAAGGATTCATTTTCCTTTGTTGACCGCATCCGAAATTTGTCTTCTCCAGGGAAGTTCATGTGTTCTTTTGATGTTTGTTCTTTATTCACTTGTGTCCCTCTTTTGGAGACAATTAATATTTGCTGTGATTTGCTTTATCACAGTTATTTGTCTCCACCTAGTATTCGGCTTACGGCCATATCACGTTGAATACACCGGTTCTCGCTCGATCACCGAAGTTAAGCAACGTTGAGCCTGGTCAGTACTTAGATGGGTTAAATAACAGGGTAGGACTTGGGGACCCTGCCCTTAAAAACTATTTCCCAATGAATCCTGATACTCGAAAAAGAAAAAAAAGTATTACTAGACACAAAACTTATATAAAAACAACAATAAATTGTTGAAAGAAAAAGGTATTACCAGCAATAAATAAATAAAAATTTAGTTGGCATTAAATGACCCGCCGAGGTTGATATGCCATAAAATAAAACAACCAACCAACCAACCACCTAGTATTCCGGAATCTGTATTTGTTGAATTAATGAAATTTGCCGCATCGTCTGTTGAATTTAGTTTCGATAATACTATGTACCGACAGATTGACGGAGTTGCTATGGGCTCTCCTTTGGGTCCGGCACTGGCCAATATTTCTGTGGGCTTTCATGAGGATAGAATACGTGGTAGTGTAGTTCGTCCTCAAGTGTATTGTCGATATGTTGACGATATTTTTTTGTTTATTTAATAATGAAGTTGAGGCTAATCAGTTTCTCTTTTTCTTTAATAGTATTCATCCATCCCTTAGGTTTACGGTTAAAAAAGAATCTGACTCTCAACTAGCTTTTTTGGATGTCCTGGTACATCGGACACCAACAATCTTTCTCACCTCAGTATATAGGAAACCGACATATTCCGTGTTATATACGCGTTGGGATTTCTTTTGTCCGAGGAAACGTAAAATAAACATTATTAAAACCCTAGTTCATAGGGCATTAATTATATGTTCGGAGTTTTATCTGGATGGTGAAATCAATTTTATGACGGAAACATTATGTGGTTTGGGGTATCCCCCTAGTACTGCTCATTCTGTTATCCGTGACAAGATTGTGGAGTTCAGAAAGGTTAAAACTTGTACAGTTAAAAAGCGTCCTGTTTATAATAGATATAAACTTTATAAAGTTTGACTAGACAGATTTCATCAGTGTTCGTGATTGTTTTTTTCTCGGCTGAGGTTAATGTAGCTTTTCAAGTCTAGTCTATTTTCTTTCTGGGAGCATGGATATTCATCCTCCTCATCAAGTAAACTCTGTTATTTATAAATATAATTGTGGTTACGGTGCTAACTTCATAGGGAGAACTACTCAGCGCCTAGATATGAGGATTAAACAACACGTTCCTACTAAGATCAGGAATCACACCTTGGCTTTGAATGAACTTGTCCCAAATACCTATAATTTCGCTATATATGAGCACCTGTTGAATAACAGAAAGTGTGCTGCTAATTCCGGTGTTGACTGGTTTGCGGTTGTGTCCCGGTCACATTCTATATTTCATTCTATATTTCATTTGAAAGTGCTGGAGGCTCTTTATATCGGGTTCCGCAAACCTTCTCTGTGTAAACAGTGTGAATGTTTGTTGGGATTCGATATCATTTATCTCTAGTTCTTTGTTTTCCATTCATAGTTTTTTCCTACATTTGTGTTATTTTTCTTTCCATAACTCATTTCATGTTTTATCTTATTTCTTATTCTAAGTTTGAATCTTCCGATGAGACCTAAAGAGCGGGAACGAAAGCGGTTGTTTCGTTTTTAGAATGTCTAGTAATATTAAGCTACACACTTTCATTTCGATAGATTAATATATATATATATATATATATATATATATATATATATATATATATATATATATGGGCGTGTATAATGATGATATACATAGTAAAAAAGTCTGCCTTCTTCTACCGAGCGCCCATAGCCCAGAGGTAGAATCGCCGACTGACGCCAATTAGGTCAGGTTTCAATGCTGGGTTAAAAGCAATCGGAGTCTAACCGTACTGATGAGCTGTGATACAGCGAAACAGATCTGTCTGCGGATGACTATATATATAGTTTCACGCACTAATCATCAAGTACACACACACACACACACACACACACACACACACACACACACACACACACACACATATATATATATATATATATATAGTTTCATGCACTACTAATCATCAGATGCATATTACAAACTGACCGTTTAAGAGATTTAAATTTAAGTTCACTCGATGTTCGAGGATGTTAAATCTTACAATGTTAAGATACTATTTTTTAATTTATAAAGAGTATAATGTAAACAAAAAATTAAGCCAGTTTTTGTAAAGAAAGTGCTCAATATTAAAGAGGCAAGCAAATAGATAAAGAACACTTTAAAAGACTTACCTGTTTGATTTCAACTTTCGCAGATACACCACTCGTCAGGTCAGATAGAACTACCGAAGTTATTAACACACACACACACACACACACACACACACACACACACACACACACACACACACATATATGAATATCAAGAAATATACGTATGCATGTACACGCAAGTACACGCACTTTAGTGTTACAAGGAGTTTTCTAGATGAAGAAGTTTTCTAGATGCGCCCCACCCATAATAAACAAAGATATTGCAGTCTGGAGAGTAAAGTAGTCAGATATAAGTGGTGATGTGTAGCATGATGCAGAGACTTGTTGCCAAACATAGGGTTTTCCAACAGCCATTCTCTTGACCAAGGGCAGCACTATCTCCTCAAGACACTTGATGTAGGTTTCCGAGTATAAGCAAATATTACTTTTAGTTAAAAATATCACCGAAAAGTACTTTTAACACGGAAATTTCTATGAGATGTTCACAATTATCTCGATAGACTTATGTTTGAAATTTTTTTTACGAGGCATATATCTGTAAAAATAACGAATATAACCTGAGTGTTTTTTGTATAATTTTTTACTAACCAGTAACCTAGTAATTTTAAGTAATCTAATAGTTTAATGAATTTTATGTACTTTGACTTCAAATTTACTATAGTTGCTGCTCTTATTTTATGATAATGTTATGTATGGACGCCCGTATTTACAAACATAGACACGTTTATACACACGCGCACAAAACAAAATTCAAAATGCTTTTTAAAATACTGGTCAGTGAATTGTTGTAAGCTTTTCCATTTATGATTAGTAAATATAGTTTTTACTTAAAAACAATATCACCTAACCGGTACAAATTAATACAGAATTTTCAAAGATTTAACACTTTGTAAATTATTCTAATTAAAATTAAAAAAATGAAAACAATTCTTGTAAAAATTCATTATTCACCGAAAAAAATCATTCTTATAGCAATAATGTCTATAATATATTTTATTCATAAAAGCAATTAAAAGTTTCCTAATTAAATAGTGTCTTACTTTTATTGCATTTTTTATTTCTCGATTCAGATAAGATCTGAGGTCACTAGGGGCACTGTTTGACAATAAAATTGATTCAAATTATCTAAGGACTTCTGCTTATAATTGATATAAACATTAAGCACTACAAAAAGGAATTCGTCGAAATTCCATAACATTAAATAAGTAGATGGTAACAAATGCAATAAAACGTTTTAATAAATTTTGTCGATAAGAAATTTATTTTTAAAATAATTTCATTCATTTGTGAATAAGTTCTGAAATTTTCATTAAAATCCAACAATTTTTGAAAAGATTTCCAAATCAATGTGCTTTTACCATAAAAAAAGACGATAGAATATTTTATACTAATTTATAGTCAACTTTGCACAAAATTTGGAAGGTTCTACATTTTTTACCAGAGTTCATATTGCAAGTTTTGATGGTAATGGTTTTCTCTAGTATTTTTTACCAGAGTTCATATTGCAATTTTTCACACTAATGATTTTCTCTGGCACTCCGTATTACTGGTTCCCATATTGTATTCATCTGTATGCTTGGTCGGCTTAAAAGATTTTTGGAGCGTAGCATATGTGCTGATTTTCCTTAAGCTTACCTAGTTTTCAGTGGCGTTCTCGAATTCTTTCTAGCAGAAAACCATTAACATCAAAAATTGCAATATGGACTCTGGTAAAAAATAGTTACTGAACATTAGAAATCCCAGAAATTCAGTTGTTCTTGTCCTTAAGGACATATGGATATAGACGTTGGTTAGCTCCAGGGACTTGGCCCAAAGAGTTCAATACCAGGATACAGCAATGGTAAGCAAGTACTTAGAGTCAGGTTAGAGGGAGATAACTCATCACTACCAAAGGGCTTCACACAAAGGAATGAGAATGATATACCTTAAGTGATTGTAATGAAGGGTTCGGTTCGAAATTCCAAGCAGAACAAAGGCCGGAGTGTACAACAGCCGAAACGTCGTACAAACAAAGATGAGGACAATAGTCAGAATAATGCGAATAGTGTAAATACTACCTCATCTCAGAAATATAGACAAACTGTGGTTTTATTAAGTTTGAGCCATTTTTTCATCATGTCTTCTCACATTTTAGCGAATCTTTGGCGGTACCTATATTAAAGGAAACGTTGTGTTAAAATATTTTGAAAAATATGGCAGATCTTTACCTTATTCCATGTAGCACCGTAAACATTATACCACCACTTCTGAACAGGGTCCTCCACGTAGGTTTGCATTTGACCATCAGACAGAAAATTCCTAAACACGGACGAATACTCTTTGTCTTCGGCCTCTGTTTTGTAGCGGACTTTCGTTCGCTTAAATTTTCTGAGACAAAAGTAAAATGAATAATTAAAAATTGCACAACGCTTGCAACAGTTGAATTGCAAACACGTCGAAATTCCAGCAGGGGCTTGCCTTATGAGAAGCGCGATAGTAAGTTGTTCTTAGGGACCAACTATGTTTGTGTGAATTCAGATAAAATGCAAGTTTCAAACAGTGATCCCATGATGATCCCAATAAGTGTTTTTATTTTCCTATGAAGAAGAATGTGGAAGTAACGTAATGGTTGTCAGAGCGGGAATTGGAATCAGTATGTCGAGTTCAAATTCTATTAACGGTTGCTATAGACCGCAAGCCTAAATTTCAAAGTCACTTTTCACCACTGATATAAATATATTTAAGCATAAACAATTCATCTAAATAAGCTTTCAACCGACAAGCGCTATCTGTTTTATTGTATTTTTCAATTTTCGAGTAAGATGTTGTACATCGGGATCAAAATTTTGGATAAACAGTCAGACGTTCATGTTTTGGTCGGTTTTGTTCAAGTGTTTTCGACCGTCTCAGTCATTATCAAGAACTGGCTGTTGTCAGGTGGACAAGATTTCTTTTGGCGACCTCCATGAGTGACGGAGTTACACAGAACTTTGAATTCGAATTAGTCGAAAGTAACTTTCGATTAATTCGAATTCAAAGCTTTTAAAAGAATGTCAGGATATTAGAAAGCAAAACATTATCTAGCACACTGACAACACCCAGTTCTTAAAAATGGCTGAGATGTTGAAAGTACTTCAGACAGTTTATACACAATTTTGATCCAGATGTACAACATTTGATTCGAAAAAAAGTAATGAAAAAAGACAAAGAAAACTGATAAAAATATTTCGGTTGCATTTAGCAAAACCTGTTTATATATATATATATATATATATATATATATATATATATATATATATACTACCAGCCATAATTATTAGGCCAACCCATTTTATTTTAAAAGAAATGATGTATTTCATATTATTTTTAGTTTTTATTGCCAAGTGGGGAATTCTAAATAAAAATAGAATGGTTCTCTTGTTAATACTTCACAATAACATGTGCATCAAATGAGCTGTTCTGGTGTCCAGTTTTTGTGCTCTCTTCCCCATGCTAGTCTCTTCTTATTATTGGCTGGCCGAAGTAAAGGCTTCCTGGCTGTCTTGTAAAATTTTGCAAAGTAATAATAACATAAGAACCGTTCTATTTTCATTTTGAATTATCCACTTGGCAATAAATACTAAAAATAGTATGAAATACATATATATTTTTTAAAAACTTGGGTGGCCTAAAAATTATGGCCGGTAATATATATATATATATATATATATATATATATATATATATATATATATATATATAAACTTATTACCGCCCATTATGTCTCCCAAGCGTAGGCTAACCTTTTCTGTTGGCAGTGCTTCGACGAAAAGGAAAGCCATAATCATAGAAGTGAAATTATACATTTTTAAACTCTCTGAAAAGTGAGAAACAATGTGTATATTTATATTCAGATTCTCTGTAGGGGATGAGGATATTTTCTTGTTAAGCTATAAGTTGATGAATTCCCGATAAAAAATTATTTAATTCACAGATTTGCTGCTGCTTCTGAGTACTGTCTTTCTTGCAGTACTTGTCTTCTCTTGTGTTAATCGGAAGCAGCGTCGTCATCTCATCTACCGAGAAGCCAATAACATCACTGGCAATAAATATACAAGCAGCTTAAAACAATTTAATTTCGTTACATGTAATCTATTTATATTATTTATGTGTCGTTTTAGTATAATTATGTCAACATATGTCACAGAAATCTGTTGTTATGTCCTAGATTATTACATTGCCATTGCGTTAGCATAGGTGGGTGAGGTAAGGGCTTATTCTCGGAAAATCGCGAGTAGGTTCCGAGTTACACGGGAAGTCGCGTTGCAATGCATCTTAGGAACAGAACTCTTTCGTACATCGAGAACTCACTCTCTCTTTCTCTCTCCCTCTCTCCCCCCCTCTCTCTCTCTATATATATATATATATAAGTGTGTGTATGTGTGTGATTAACCTTTTGTAAATTAATTTTGTGGAAAAGCGATGTTTATAACCACAAGGTTAAGAGTATTGAATTTTCGGGTGCATGTGATGACTCCTCCGTGATTTTTATTATTTTTAGAAGTTATATATAAATCGGATGTGCTTTGTGGTGCTGTGGATATCGGCTCGCAACGAGAAATCAGTGAGCCGAGTTCGAATTCTGTCCAGTCAGTCAGTCATGTCTCTTCCGAGACATGATCACCTAAGCGTGTATCACGTATGGCACTTGACTGACTGACTGATATATAAATTATGGTTTTCTTCTTTTTTGATTTTTCCTTGGTTCTCAGTAATGTGAAGAAATAACATTGATAGACTGTAATAAAAGATGCATAGTCGTAAAATTTTAATTGAAGAAATTTTTATAAGAAGAAGATTTTTCCTGTAGTAAGTTGCCATTCCTTTCAGCGGTAAATTGGTTACCAACCAAGGCTATAGAGACCAATTTGCTATTCAATCCATAATTGTTGGGATTCATACCTTTCCCAAGTATTTACACGTAAGTAAACGCAACGAATTCAACCGGAATTAGAACACAGCTCTTCGAGTTCGCATTCCAATCCGATATCCATTAAACCATAACACACACTAAATAGGAACGCCATGAAATATCCCAGGACATAGACAATCTATCCCCATAGACTAAATAAAGTTTTCTACCGATGTCAACAAACACTCGAGGGGTGCGGGAATACACAACGAACGAAATATTGTGATAACAACAACAAAGATGAGGAAAATAGTTCGAATGTAAATAATGCAAATTATGATAATTCTTCATCCTAGAAATTAAGACAGAAATTATAAAAGATTTTACCTATATTGAGCATTAGTCACTGGATATCTGTCGATATAATACGGTCGTACATAGGAATTGTAAACAGGATATTCGCCTGTTCTGGAACTAGGATCATTGATTCCTGTGCGAAAACTGCCGCCTTCCAGGAAGACCATCGATTCATATTTGGAGAAGAAATAGTTTTCAACTGAAACAAGAAAAAAACATGGGTTTCATTATTTTAAAAAAATTGCCGCCTTTCAGGTAGACCATCGATTCATATTTGGAGAAGAAATAGTTTTCAAATGAAACAAGAAAAAAACATGGGTTTCATTATTTTAAAAAATTGCCGCCTTCCAGGTAGACCATCGATTCATATTTGGAGAAGAAATAGTTTTTAAATGAAACAAGAAAAAACACGGGTTTCATTATTTATAAAAAATATGAAGACATTGAAAAACTCAATCCTTCGAAAAGAGTTCTGTTCGGAAAGTAAACAGCCATTTAACATCTACGAAAAAAAAAAAAGAAAGAAAAAAATGGCGGCCAAGGGTAATGACACCTTCAAGCAATTCACTTGTAATTTACTTCAATAGAATTTACTTCAAACCTTAGACACATAACCAAGCTTTCCTTCTCGCTCTTCAAAACAGAATGCAAAGATATCGTTGTTGTGGTGCAATGGATATCGATTCGGTACGAGAAATCGGGGAGCTGAGTTCGAATTCCAGTTGGATTCCTTGCATTCATTTACGCGCAAATACCCTTGGGAAAGGTATTAATCCGTCTCTTCCCCCCAGTTATGGGTTAAATAATAGGACAGATTGGGTTCTATAGCCTTGGCTGGTAACGAGTCTACCACAGAAAGCAATGGGATAATCTTCTTCCCAGTCAGGCACGTCTCTTTCGAGACATGATCGCCCAAGCGTGTATCACGTATGGCACTTAACTGACTGATATGGCATTTCAGCGGCGATTTCAGCTTTGCAGGGAGCCAAATATTGACTCTAAGTTGGAAGACACCGACAAAAGTGGATGAGAAGATTTTTTTTACTTCCCCCCGCATAAAAAAGAATAATAATTTATGCGCAAGACATGCAAAATCTGCTCGCGTTCTCATTCCGAATACGACGGGCATAAAAACAAATAGATTTTTTCAAAAGTATTTCACTGCTGGAAACTTTCACTAGAAACAAAGAAGAGATTACTGGATTGCTATGTGATGTCAGTGTAGAAGTCTTATAGAACAACCAGCCAGTAATCTTTTTTTTAATCGTATCACCCCGAGCAAGGCGGTAATGCCACTGATGTGCAGGGGGCTACATAAGAGTAAAAAGATTAATTAGAAGAGAGTGAAGAGGAAGACGAACCAGTTAGAAAGGAACAAGAGAAGGATGGGAATACAGCTGTGATGACAATTGTAAAGGTGGAGAGAAAGGAAAGGATATACGGGGTGGTGAAAGAACTAGAGTCATGTGGTTAATAGATGAGTATTGACATTGCATTTAAATTTCTGGAGGTTGTAGCCGTCAGGAAAGCAAGAATATGGAAGCGAGTTCCACAGGCGGGAAGTGCGAGAGAAGCTGCAAGAGTAGAATTGTCGTCTGCATTTGGTTAATCTAACTGTGAATGGGTGGGACTCAGTTGCCATTCTGGTTGCACGAGTAAACACTTGTTACAGAGGCATCAGTGACTTAAGTTCGTTGGAGCAGAAGCACCAGTGATTTAAGTTCGTTGGAGCAGTAATCAACTAGAATAGAAGTTGAATCTAACTAACCAAAAAACCACCAGGGCAAATTGGTCAGTCAGTCAGTTAAGTGCCATACGTGATACACGCTTGGCCGATCATGTCTCGAAAGAGACATGACTGACTAGGCAGAAGATTATCCCGCAGTAGGTTGCCATTGCTTTCTACGGTAGACTGGTTGCCGACCAAGGCAATAGAACCCAATCTGTCCTATTATTTAACCCATAACTGGAGGGAAGAGACGGATTAATACCTTTCCTAAGGGTATTTGCGTGTAAGTGAATGCAAGGAATTCAACTGGAATTCGAACTCAGTTCCCCGATTTCTTGTTCCGAGCCGATATCCACAACGCCACAAATAATAACCTGGGAGATTCCATTCTGTTACAGGCAAGTCTATTCTGTAAGCATTGATTGGCTGATAATTTCAGTGTGTATATTGAGCTCCATAAATATTGAGCACAATATCCACACTCTTGAATATTCACCTTCCTGGGGCACCTCGAGGTGGTGTAATGGTTAGCAAGCTTGTCTCGCTAGAACTATTGCAATTAAGTAGTGAGTTCGATCCTCACTGGGTACCCCATACTTTCGGCCTTGTGCCACATCTAAGCTGCGCTTAGTAAATTGCTATATTCACCTTCCTGGGCACCGAGGTGTAATGCATAGCAAGCTTGTCTCGCTAGAACTATTGCAATTAAGTAGCAGTTCGATCCTCACTGCGGCCCCATACTTTCGGCCTTAGGCACATCTAAGTTGCGCTTAGTAAATTACAATATTCACCTTCCTGGGGCACCTCGGGAGGTGGTGTAATGGTTAGCAAGCTTGTCTCGCAAGAACTATTGCAATTAAGTAGTGAGTTCGGATCCTCACTGGGCACCCCATACCCTCGGCCTTGTGCCACATCTAAGCTGCGCTTAGTAAATTGCTATATTCACCTTCCTGGGGCACCCCGAGGTGGTGTAATGGTTAGCAAGCTTGTCTCTGGGCTAGAACGCTGCAATTAAGCAGTGAGTTCGATCCTCACTGGGCACTCTATACTGGCCTTGTGCCACATTCAAGCTGTGCTTAGTAAATTACAATATTCACTCCTTCCTGGGGCACTGGAGGTGGGGTAATGGCGAAAAGCTTGTCTCGCTAGAACTATTGCAATTAAGCAGTGAGTTCGATCCTCACTGGCACCACTTTCGGCCTTAGCCACATCTAAGCTGCGCTTGGGTAAATTACAATATTCACTCTTCCTGGGGCACCTCGAGGTGGTGTAATGCTTAGCAAGCTTGTCTCGCTAGAACTATTGCAATTAAGTAGTGAGTTCGATCCTCACTGGGTACCCCATACTTTCGGCCTTGCGCTGATTCAAGGCGCTAGTAAATTGCTAAATATCTTTCACCTTCCTAAAACTCTGGAGGCGGTCAAGGCAAGCTTGTCTCGCAAGAACTATTGCAATTAAGCAGTGGAGTTCGATCCTCACTGGGCACCCCATGCTTTCGGCCTTGTGCCACATCTAAGCTGCGCTTAGTAAATTGCTATATTCACCTTCCTGGGCACCTCGAGGTGGTAATGGTTAGCAAGCTTGTCTCTGCCAGAACTATTGCAAACAAGAGAGTTCGATCCTCACTGGGCACCCCATACTTTCGGCCTTAGCCAACATCTAAGCTGTGCTTAGTAAATTACAAGGTCTGCCTCTGGGGCACCTCGAGGTGGTGTAATGGTTAGCAGCTTGTCTCGCTAGAACCATTGCAATTAAGCAGTGAGTTCAGATCCTCACTGGGCACCATACTTTCGGCCTTGTGCCACCTAAGCTGCGCTTAGTAAATTACAATATTCACCTTCTGGGGCACCCTGAGGTGGTGTAATGGTTAGCAAGCTTGTCTCGCTAGAACTATTGCAATTAAGTAGTGAGTTCGATCCTCACTGGGCACCTACACTCGGCCTTGTGCTACATCTAAGCTGGCATGGTGCTTAGTAAATACAATATTCACCTTCTCTGGGGCACCCCTGGAGGTGGTGTAATGGTTAGCAAGCTTGTCTCGCAAGAACTATTGCAATTAAGCAGTGAGTTCGATCTCACTGGGCACCTATACTTTCGGCTCAGGCTACATTCAAGCTGCGCTTAGTAAAATTGGTTATACCACTGGGGCACTCGGAGGTGGTGTAATGTACAGGCAAGCTTGTTCCGCTAGAACTATTGCACTAAGCAGTGAGTCTGACTCACTGGGTGTCTCCCATACTGGCCTTTGTGCCACATCTAAGCTGTGCTCTTAGTAATTACAATATTCACCTTCCTGGGGCACCTCGAGGTGGTGTAATGGTTACAAGCTTGTTCTGCCAGAACTAACAATTAAGTAGTGAGTCTGACTCTCACTGGCACCGGCACTGGGCCTGTGCCATCTAAGTTGCGTTTAGTAAATTACAATATTCACCTTTCCTGGGGCACCCTGATAAAAGGTTAGCAAGCTTGTCTCGCTAGAACTATTGCAATTAAGTAGTGAGTTCGGATCCTCACTGGGTACCTCATACTTTTGGCCTTGTGCCACATCTAAGCTGTGCTTTTAGCAAATTACAATATTCACCTTCCTGGGGCACCTCGAGGTGGTGTAATGGTTAGGCAAGCTGTCTCGCTAGAACTATTGCAATTAAGTAGTGAATGATCCCTCACTGGCACCTCCCATACTGGCTCCTAGGATACATCTAAGCCAGGCCAGTAAATTACAATACCACCTTCCTGCAGGGAGACAAGAAGAGACAGCCATGTTGAATAGTAAGTTATTTGACTTCTACAGTTAGTTCTTCAATATGGCAGTGAATGTTGGACAATATCAACAAAGATGAAGGGAAAACTTAAAGCAGCTGAAATGTTGTTCTACAGAAGGATGCTGCGGATATCGTGGACCGAGCATGTGAGCAATGACGAAATGGAAACAGAAAGGAAAGTAATATTGAGCATCAGGAAGAGACAACTGTAGTTCCTAGGACATGCAATGAGGAAGGAGGGCTTGGAGAACCTGATACTAACAGGCCAGATAGATGGAAAAAGAGACAGAGGAAAGCAGCGGATAACATATATTTGAAGGGCCTGAGCAGGTGGATGACAGAACGGGTGCTGAGAGACGTTACAGGAGAAAGCGTGCTAAGAGCCACCAGGGATAGGGAGACGTGGAAGGCCATGATCGCTTATATCCTGAAAGGACAAGGTATATAGAAGAAGATTTCACTGCTGCCAGATTATATCAAGGCCACGTTAGCGATTTTCGAAATATTTGAAATGACTGGATATGCTGGACAGAACATATATGTATTGAGGCAGCAGATAATTATGCAAACATATATTCTTAAATATAACAGACAATGGATGTCTGTTATGTTTAATAATGATCCGTTCTAAACATCGTATTTTGGTTTTAATTTCAGGGGAAAATAAACATTAGGATATTTTTTATTACGCTGGTTCTAAGCTTTCAGCTCACATGACCCACCTTCAGTAATTTTCTATTACCATCGCATCGCAATATTTTATGTTAATACAAAAAATATCTTTGATGGCGAATATTTTTATGTTAACGTCTCTACAACTTCTCGGACGATGGCTCATATGAGCCGAAAGCTTAGAACCAGCTTAGTAAAAAATACCCAAATGTTGGACAATTTCTGTCTTTATTTTCAATAGAAACTAAAGCTAAAATACGTTGTTTAGAACGGCTCATGATTAAACAATAGACATTCATTGTTATATTTAACAATATATGTTTATATATATATTTGTAAATATATATACATATATAGTCATCCGCAGACAGATCTGTTTTGCTGTATCACAGTTAGACATCCGATTGCTTTTAGCCAGGATTGAAACACGACCGAATTGACATCAGTTGGCGACTCTACTTCTGAGCTATGGGTGCTCGGGAGAAGAATGCAGCCATTTAACGTTTGATATACCACGTAAACATACGCCAGTAGCTAAGAGTGTTCTAAGTCATTACTGAATGAGTGATGCTAGAGTAGCTACTGTTTTTCCAAAACCTATCATTCTTCCAGGGTGTGAGAACGTATATATATATATATATACCCGACCGAATTGGCGTCGCCATTGCTTTCTGCGGGAGACTGGTTGCCAGCCAAGGCTATAGAACCCAATCTGTCCTGTTATTTAACCCATAACTGGAAGGAAGAGACGGATTAATACCTTTCCCAAGGGTATTTGCGCGTAAGTGAATGCAATGAATTCGGCTGGAATTCGAATTCGTTGTTCGGGTGTAATGAAAGATTCAAAACTAATCCATGGTCCTGAAGCTCAGACTCTTTGGACGTTGGCACGAAAGACTAAAAAGCAATAGTTGTTTTCAGTTAAAGCGAAACCGTAAACTGAAAGAAAACAGAATGGATGTAAGTCAACTTTTGATTTCCTGGTATCGATATCAAATGTATTTTTCGTCGTAAATTGAATTTTGAAGGCTAAATAAGTCCTCTGAGTAAATGGTATGATGGCTGAGACTAAGAACTACAATTATACCTACTTAGAAAGCAAAAATTAAAATAAAAGGGCTGAAAAAATACAGACATACAGGCAGATAAACAGACGCACACACACAAACATCTTGCCTTTTATATATATATTATCGATTTTCTGCACTATTGTAAGCACTGCAACCTTTAAACTTCTGAATATCGTTTCTTATGTCTTTGTCTATGAGTGTATCAAATTTGATTAAAATCGGACCACTCCTTTTATAACCCGATTTTTTCGATTATCGATTTTCGGTATTTATCGGGGGTACCTCGACACAAAACCTAGCTAAGAACACTCGCAGACGCTTATAGTACAACTGTGTAAATTTTCAAGAAAATCGGTTCAGCCGTTTCGGAGTCTACAGGTAACGGATACACAGACACACACACACACAGACACACACACACACACAGACAAAGTTCCATTTATAAATAAGTTTAGATAACTTGGAATCTTAAAAATCCCCTCTATGTAAAAAAAAAAAAAATGTTGTTGATCAATTCTTGCGTCGTTTAGGAAACTGTATTACCAATATTTATTATCAAAATACAACATTACAATCTTACATTGGCCACACACAAATATCACTCTCGTAGGTTGACTTACAAATAGTCCAAAAATTAGGGCAATTCTATTTACACTATTTACATTGTTCAGACTGTTGTCCTCATTGTCACATTCATGACGTTTCGGTCGATGTACGTTCCTGCCTTTCTCAGGTGATATTTGTTAGAAATCCGAACTGAACCCTTTAGTTAATCCAAGGAGGTAGATTGTCCCAATGTCAAGTGTGTGGAATTGTGTATTTGGGGATCAATCCCGCTTTCATCCAAGTTTCATTAAAGACGACTGACAAGGCACTAGAAATATCGAAGGTCATCCAGTAATCGAAAGTGCTCGGACATATTCGGAAACATTCGGAGAATTTTTACACACTTTATGTCCAGAAAAAAAAAATCTTATACGAACAAAAGAAAAATTAAATAAAAATCTTAACCGCAGTACCTTGAAAATTGCCTTTTATGAAACTTGTATAAAAGAGAGATTGCTCTCCAAATACACAATTATATATATATATATTTATATTTATATATATTTATATAAACAATTGATATATATTTTATGGCCTCAGCCGCATAAGGCTCAAATGTAACATTTCGCCTTCAACGACACATACATGGTACATAATATAATTTCAACTTTAGGACAACGGCACGTTTTTCTTCGTTGTGGTGCAGTGGATATCGACTCGGAACGAAAAATCGGAGAGCTGAGTTCAAACTCCAATCAAATTCGTTGCATTCACTTACGCGCAAATACCCTTGGGAACGTATTAATTCATCTCTTCCCCCAGCTATGGGTCAAATAACAGAGCAGATTGGGTTCTAGAATCTTGCTTGGCAACCAATTTACCGCAGAAAGTAATGGCAACCTACAACGGAAAATCTGTCAGTCATATCTCGAAAGAGACATGATCTCCCAAGCGTGTATCACGTATGGCACGCAACTGACTGGCTGAATTTGTAGATGTTAACAATGTATTATTGATTCTTTTAGTATAAGAATATATTGTTGGTCATTTTATTCAAAAATTTATTCCTGGTCATTATTACTATAAAAAATTGTTAGTACTTTATTTTATAAAAATGTATTGTTGGTAATTTCACAACAAAAATGTATTTCTGGTAAATTTCTATAAAAATGTATTGTTTGTAATTTCACTATAAAAGTCTTAGTAACTTTTTTTTATAGAAATGTATTGCTGGTATTTTTGTTATAAAATGTATATTTATATACTTTTATAGTGTTACGATTTTTCTTTTGGGGTTCACTATTTGCCCATAGCTGGGACCCTAACACGCACTACCACTTTGATTTAAAAAAAATTAATTAAAATGGCAAGCATAAGTTTGTCAGACTATCTCATTCTGAGCACGAGGTATAAATTGGACAGGTGTTCAGACAAATACAATACAAACATGCAATTCGATGATCTCAAAAATACAGTAAAATTTATTGACATTTCAGAAAACAGTAATCATAAATTTGCTTAGAGCTTATCTTTATTCACAAACACATTTGTAGACAAACACGTAGCCATTAATATATATATATAAATAGATTTTTTGTGGTACAGAACTTGAATATTGCATTGAGAGTTATAATTTTTATGTTAGAGGGCATAATGAGGATAAAGTATATATTAAAAAAAACGACTAGACAATAGAAGCAAACAGAACGTTCCACTAAAAATCAGGAACCATACCTGGCAACAAAATGAACTTGTCCACAATGCGTACGGTTCCTCAATTTGTGAACACCTTTTAAAGAATAGAAGGTGTGCCATGGACTTTGATGTGAATTAGTTTTCTGTGTTATCCAATTCACATTCACTTTTTCATTTGAAGGTGTTGGGGTTTGTTTACATCAGGTCTTGCTGACCCTCGTTGTGTAAGCAACGAGAGTGTTTGCCGGGTCTTGCTGTGATCAGTCTCTAGCAATTCATTCCCCCTTCCCATCTTGGATCATTTCATTTTTCACAACTCTTATATTTTACGTTAAGTTCTCCCAATAAAAACTTTGACAAGCGAAAACGAAACCGGGTGTTTTCTCTTTTTTATATTTTATCCTCATTATGTCCTCTAACATAAAAATTATAACTCTCAATACAATATATATATATATATATATATATATATATATATATATATATATATTATAAATTATGTTTTAGAACATGTACATAATTTCTTCTATCTATGTCCTCTTCTCTACAATCATATGGCTGTTTCAGTGTTTGGACTCAAACACTTCATCGGGAGAAATAAAGGTTTGGAATCATTCTCTGTTTATATTTGGTTCGTTGTTGTCGTGGGGGTTGGTTGGGGTTATTGGTAATTAAGTGAATGTGTCTCTCGTTTTGACCGTTAGACTTTTGAAGAATCTAGTGTGTAAGTGAGAAATTGTTGATTAATGGTATTATCTGTGGGAATGTACGTTTTATCGGTCGGATATATCTTTTGGTTAGAATTTCTAAAAGGGCTTTGTTTGGAATCATTCTCTGTTTATATTTGGTTTTATATATGGTGTATCTTAGACTGCTCGACTACGAATGATTCCACTGTCTGATCGAATATATATATATATATATATATATATATATATATATATATATATATATATAAATTAAATATACGTCACAAAAAACTTTTTTTGAAAATCAGTCTATTTTTGGCTTTTACTTTTTGATAGAGTTGTTTTTTTCAAAGGATTTTTTTTGTGACGTATATTTCTCAAATCTTAACCGTTATTTAATTATTTATTTTTTTTTATTTCTTTACCTTTCTTTTATTCCTTTATTTTAAAATTTTTTTTATTTCTCTTTTTTAATCTTATTTTTCTCATTTTGACATAGACTGTCTGTTACTGGGGATGCATGAAATCTCTCTTAGGGATTTCATGTTGAAATGTTCATTCAACATTTTTGAATTTTGAAAATTTATTTTAATTTATATTGGCTCTGTAATCTTAAGTACATTGAGCTCTCCTCCTGTATCATTTTTTAATATTAAAATTTTAAATATTAATTAGGATCAGGTTCTTGGAATTTACCTTCCTACTTTTCCGTTTCGGATTAAAGTAATTTAATAATATATATATATATATATATATATATATATATATATATATATATGTGTGTGTGTGTGTGTGTGTGTTTTTTTGACGGTACAAAAACGTATTATGACGCTAAAGGCGAGATATTTGTTATTTCTAAAAGCCATGATAAATTTTAAAACGAAGAACAACATTCGACCAATTTCGTCCCCTCTCGTCAGCATTATAAACGGGAAACAGGAAAACAAATTATGAGAAGAAAGTCTATCGCAAATGACGTGAATGAATGGACAAGGAAAATAAAAGTTATAACATCTAAAGATGTTAGAGACACAGCAAAGCAAGCCCAAGCAAACAGTCTCTTTGTTTACAAAGACAGGGTCGCCTGGGCCTGATGAACAGCGTCTCCAACACCTTCAGATGGAATAACGAGTGTCCTCTGGACAAAACAGAGAACCAGTTCACACTGAAATCCAAAGCACAGGTTGGACTATTTATCAAGTGATCCGCTATAGAGGACCCGTATGTATTTCGAATGGTATCATCAGACAAACATATTTTTATTGAGTTCTGACGAGAGGGGAAAAAGCGGTCGGCTGGTGTTTTTTTGTTTTAAAATTTATCATGACCTTTAGTAATAAAACACTTCTTGCTTTTAACGCCATAATCTATCTATCTCTCTCTCTCTCTCTCTCTCTCTCTCTCTCTCTCTATATATATATATATATATATATATATAGATAGATAGATAGATCACCTCAAGCAAGGAGATACTGGGAGAAAAAGGGAATGAGACGGTTTTAGAAGGAACCGTAAAATCAAGCCTAAATAGGAAACAAGAGATAAACCTCTACTTCTGTTCAATAGACCAGGAGTGTTATATATAATATTTGAAAGAAAAAATGGCTAAAATTCTTTGACGACATAAAGCAACTGATAAAATAAGATATTTATCACTCGCAGAAATAATATATTAACTATATTAAAAAAATTAATGAACATATTGGGTTTATTAACATAATTACTGCAAACTGTCTTACAGTTCTTGTGAGCGGGTAACAGTCGATGCATCCAAATATGTTTTAAAATTAAAACGAACAAAACCAAACGCCATGTTGGAAGAAAAACAAATAGACCCCCCACAAAAAAAAAACAAAATAAAAAAAAAAGCAAACAAAAAACAAAAACAAAAAACTTATTTGTGTCTTTTAATTATTTGTTCTTTCGTTCCTTGTCAATCAAAATAAGCGCTATTTAAAAGGGTAAATGTTCGTTTTAGGTGCCGACGGCTTTTCCCCCTTCAAATTTATCCCAAATAGCATTATTTCTGTGCAAATATATATGCTGAACTCAAATCAACAATTAGTTATTGAAGAAACTTACCTTTTTTGCTTTGAAAGTCCATAAAAAAACTAACTATATCTCGCACTTTTTCTCTCCCGTAACTCTCACGAAGTCATGTAATTAACTGCAGAATGACGTTCTACGTAGGCAGCAATTTTCTGTCGAATTTTGGTCGATTTTTTTCCTTTACTGAAACTTCCGGCGATGTACTTCCTGTCATGAAAGTAATAAGCGTAGAAATACAATAGCGTATTACTTTTATTACCGGAAGTACATCGCCGGAAGTATCAGTAAATGAAGAAAAATCGACCAAAAATCTGCTAAAATTCGTTGCATACGCAGTACGTCATTCTGCAGTTAATTACATGACATCGTGAGAGTTACGGGAGAGAAAAAGTGCTAGATATAGTTCGTTTTTTTATGAACATTTAGATAAAAAAAGGTAAGTTTCTTCAATAACTAACAGTTGATTTGAGTTCAGCATATACATTTGTACAGGGATAATGTTATTTTGGATAAATTTGAATGGGAAAAGCGTCGGGACTTACAACGAAAATTTATCGTACAAATAAAGTAAATATATTGAATTTCAATATCATAATATATTCCCCTTTTGAAAATAATAAATTTAGTTGAGACCGCTGAAAGATATACACACACATGATATTTTTTACAGAATATAATCAACAAACAAAAAAAAAAAATATTGCCGAGTCTGATTAGCGAGGAATTTGTGGAAAAACTATAATTTTAGTTGGGACTGAAAGTAATTCGAGAAAGATGGCCAATTACTAAGTAAAAATTAAATTACCGCAAAACAATTTAAAAAGAAACATTTCAGCTATCTTCTCTCGGCAGGCACAACAAAAGTCTCCGAGTTGTTTGCTTCAAACACTGCAGAGCGCTTCATTGACTGCAGACAGAAATGTACAAACGATAAAGGTTATTGTAATTATCTAGTTAGAAATCGCACATGTAAAGTAAAAGTTTAGAAGGGATGACCTGAAATATTATAACAAGTTTTCATTCTTCACCCTCCGACATCTTACCCGTCTGACATGGCTGCTATTCAGTCTGAGAAACATTTAGTATTGCTGGTCCTCAGATGAACGTTTGACATTGTACGACATTCGGTCGGTCGTTCACTTGTGGAGTAAAGGATCACTGTATCGCCACGCAAGGTACCGTTCGATGCTGGGGTTTCAGTAACAAGTATGTTTTAGGGAGGTATGTTAGCCCCACACCCAACCGGTTCGGAAGTGTCCTCTCAAATTGGTTGGCAACCAAAGCTTGAAACCGCAATTTGCTTTGCACACATAGGTTAGGGGATAATAGATTGATTGATATTTTCTCAAGATATCTCTCTCAAGATATGTACGCACAAAGGCGCACACAGGCGCGCGCGCACACACACACACATATATATATATATATCAGTCAGTTAAGTGCTACACGTGATACACATTTGGTCGATCATGTCTCGAAAGAGATATGACTGACAGGGTAGAAAATTTGCCATTACTTTCTGCAATAGACTGATTGCCATCTTAGGCTATAGAACCTAATCTGACTTGCGATTTAACCCATAACTGGAGAGAGAACAACAAAATGAACAAATAATTTTCAAACAAATATATTAAATATGTCGATGGTTAAAACCATTTCGTTACTCTTTGGGACTTTCCGTAACATTGTATATAAACATTTGTTGACATACGGTAACTTTTAGAGCAGAGATAGTTATTTATGTAAAATTGAAAATTGTGTTATTTAAGGATTGATTTAACATGATTCCACATAAACTGTGGAATCATTCGTGATCGAGCAGTCAAAGACGCACCAGATCAATATGTTAGGGGTTGTAGGTTCGAATCCTGCCGAATGACACACATTTTCGTAACAAAATTTATCATAAATAATCAGGCCGGTAAAAATAAATATACTGTTTGATTAAAAACAGAATATCTACTCAATTATGAGTATCGGTTAAAAATCATGTTCAAACAAATAAATTAAAAATATAAGTTTCTAAATAATTAAAACATTGTAAAATCTGTTTTTATATTCATTAATTTATTCAGTTAGCGCATTCTGTGCCGATGGGGGCACCACTTGGCTTATTTTTGCTGTAATTGTGGTTCATGGTGACACACAAGAAAAAAACAGTGCAATGGCTTGCCGGTTCCTTTTGCACCAGGGATTACCTTGTCACTCCTTCCAGAATTTCTTATACTCAGTAGTAAAGTCGTTGATCACTGAGGCACAGTTCCTACGCCCAGGCTAGCGACTCTGCCGAATACCGCTTGGCAGAAGTGGGTTGTACATTAAAACCCACATATACAACTTCAAAATCGACAGAATTTGGCTGGTAGATTTTTATTGGCACAAATACAAAAATAAACAAAAATTGAAGCAAAATTAAACATTGGATCGTGATGGAAAATGTTTAGAAATGCTTGCTCAAGTACTATTTATTTTTTAGTCGCATTTTAAATAAATGTTTGTAACAATATATTGATTATTTTTTGCACTATCTTTTGAACACACATACAACATGCATATACATATATCTATACACACATATGAATGCATATATTTTGATATATTTTTAATCAGTGTTTGGTCATAATTAAATTAGACCATTATACATTTGTATTAAAAAGTGCGCAATACATATATAATGTAGAGATTTTGGATATTTTTCATTTGGAAACCAGTATTTTTCACAACCTTGGCTTCAACCTTTCGGTATCTTCAAGCGATTTATAATGACTAGTTTTTCAACGGTTTCAAACGTACAACAGGAATTTTTACGAACGCGTGACAGAAATTTCAAAATTAGAGAGGAGTTACTTAAGGATCTTAAACACTTTCATCCAGGTTTGTATGATTTTGAAATGCATTTTTGGGTGTGATTACATCTGGACAATATTTCTGATATTTCATGTAATATATATATATATATATATATATATATATATATATATTAAAGATTTATGACCTTGTCTGGATCGGTTTTAATATTTTAATATTTGATTTTTAGTAATATAAATAGGATCTCCTTCGGGATTTTACAATCAAGCTGCTTCTTTTTGGATTTATATATATATATATATATAAGCGTGTGTGTGTGTGTGTGTTTGCGTGTGCACGCACACTAGAGAATGCTACATGTCCTTGACTTGCTAAGAAAAGATATATTTAAAATTCTCTACGTTTGGACATTTGCTCAGATATTAGGAAGTGTACCTTGTCGAGAATATATATATGCAAAAAGATATATAATGTATATTTATGTATTGTGCCAATATATGGGACATTGCATAAAGGCAAGAGAGAACGACCTCTACTTGTCAACTTTCATCAGATGGAATCGTATGTTATTTCGAGGTATATATATATATATATATATATATATATATATATATATATATATATATATATATATATATATATATATATATATATATATATATATATAATACATATATATATATATATATATAAAAAATATACAAAAATATATATATGTGTGCGTGTGTATGTGTATGTTTGTGTTTGTGTGTGTGTTTTTGTATGTGTGTGTGTGTGTGTGTTTGTGTGTGTGTAGGGTCAGGGAGTCATTTTTGTCTAGATAATGCTGGGAAAACAAACGGCTGGGGAAAAAGTGGTTGTCTATCTGCTCTGTTATATCTCCCCAACAAATTTGATTAAAGTGGTTAGAACAACAACCTGGAGGATGAAAAACTCTTTTTGATTCGAATCCGAGCAATGTTAATTCGAAAGAAAAGTTGTTAATATAACAAAAAAGAAAAAAAAAGAAGCAAAACAACAAAAAACAAACAAAAACAAAATACAAAGCCCCAAACAATACGATTTAAGAAAGATTATCATTGAAACTGCTTCCTCGCAGCTTATTTTATTATTTTTTCTGTACAGAAGATGGTCGTAATACAAGCCACAATCCGCACACTAATCGTGTAGAAAGACGCGTTGAAATATCTCCTTTCTACATATGTCATAAATTTCAGTTACATGCGAAACGAAGTCACTTTTGCAAACGTCAGCTACTAAAAAAACAAAAACAAAAAAAAACACCACCAACTTTTGTCAACCCCATATATATATATATATATATATATATATATATATTAAAAAAGGATTAATTCAAAGATGTTGAATGGCCATTTCGATATGAAGATCCCCACGGGGGACAACACATCACCTCAGCAACAGAAAAATCATTTCAGAAACTGGAGAAAAATTAGTCTACTTTTCTCCAATTTTTCTCCAGTTTCTGAAAGGATTTTTCTGTTGCTGAGGTGATGTGTTGTCCCCCGTGGGGATCTTCATATCGAAATGGCCATTCAACATCTTTGAATTAATCCTTTTTTAATATATATTTGCTCTGTAATATTTTATTACATGGTGCTCTCTTCCTGTATCATTTTTTAATATTAAAATAAAATTTTTAATATTAATTAGGATCGGTTTTTTTGGAATTTACCTTCCTGCTTTTTTCCCTTGGATTGAAGTATCTGAATTAAAATATATATATATATGCACACAAACAGACACATATATATGTTGGGTTGAGCAAAAGTTCGTAGTGTTTTTCAGTAAGCTTTAACAATTAAATTAAAGATATATATATATATATATATATATATATATATATATATATATTGTAACTAAGATGTTGAAATCGTAGGTTTATTTATCTTTTTGTTCATGCATTTACTTTTATAAAGAGTGCTCGATACAAATGTAGAGCGTTATACTGTTATGGTTGTTACAATGTTTTTAAATTCACAGTATCACTACACAAAACATTTCTCATATATATATATATATATATATATATATATATATATATATATGTATGTATGTATGTATGTATTGTCTGTTTAGTTATAAAAAACGGTGTATGCACACACAGACACACATGCAGAATTTATTTGGTTGAACATTATTTTTAATGGATATTCATATTGGAGTAGATACACTCCTGATCAAAATTTTAAGACCCCTTAAAAACCTTTAAAAAGAAATTTTTTTTTACAGATAGATTTTAAACTCCTCCCACTTAAGGTTACCAATACTACAATCTAAAAGGTTATGGAAACAAAAAGCTACATTCCAAACATTTTATTTAGAAATTTACATTTTTATAAAATGACGCGATTTACGCATGATCAAAATATTGTCGCAATGAGAGAAGCAAGTATACGGAAGGGAGTTCCAAAGGCGGGGAATGCGAGAAAAGAAACTGTTAGAATAGATCTGAGGTTTACATTTGACTATTTTGACGGTAAAAAGATATGAACTTGATGCCAATCTATTAGCACGAGTAAATTCACGTAGTAGGGTCACCATGGGAAAGAAGCTCGTCAGAGCAGAAGCCGTGAAAATATTTGTAGATAAGATAGAGAAAAGCCACATCACGTCGGTGTGAAAGTGACTGAAAGCATGTTGCCAAGTCTAAACCAGTATTGGCTTTTGTAGAGAAACTCAAGATGAATACCAGGAGCAACCAACCAGATATGGCAACAGTATTCAATGCACTGACGAATGGTAGATTTATAAATGGGCAAGATGGATTCTGACAAGAAAACCTTTCTGGCCCGACTGAATGATCCAAGCTTCCTAGCAGTAGATGCAGTTATATATTCGATGTGTGTGTGTGTGTGGGGGGGGGGGAATTGAAAACTCTACGGTACAATTTCCCACAGTATGCATGGAGGTTTAGTCCAATGTTTGATAGTTAACCAGCTAGTCTACCAAACTATTACTCTTGTTGTAGAAACCTCAACTTTTAAGCCCTGTATTAGATCCCAAAAACTTTCAGCAAAGAAAACTAAGTATACAGTAATATATATATATATATATATATATATATATATATATATAGTATACAGTATATATATATATATATATATATATATATATATATATATATATATATACCGAGCGCCCATTGCCCAGAGGTAGAATCGTCGACAAACGCCAATTCGGTCGGGTTTCAATCCTGGGTTAAAAGCAATCGGAGTCTAACCGTACTGATGAGCTGTGATACAGCGAAACAGATCTGTCTGCGGATGACTATATATATATAAAATGTAATTCAATAGCAGAAAAAGAAGTAATAAGTGAAATTTTTTGTACTTAATCCTGATTTGCTCTTATTAATAATGTCATCCAAGATTCTACATTTTGAAGGTAGAACAGGCTGTCTTCCTTTGTGCCCTTTCATTTCTAAAACTATCTTTAGAGTTTTTACGAACTACATTTAGGATTACGCCATTGTAGATGGTGTATTTAAATACAACTAAGAATATGTATTGCAACTTTCCGGGTGAGATTTTTATTACTTAGCAAATGGATTTCAACTTCCTGTTGAAACTGAGTGCATCCAATTTTATAAGGTTCTGCCAAATGCATACTGTAACTTATAGCAAGCTAGTTTTGCATATCATTGCTACTAAGTAGTGAATTCGAACCTTGCTGATTGTTCTATGAATGTTGTTTTGGGAACAAATTTCTTCTATGTGCCGTGATCCTTCAAGACGTTGGCGATTACGGCTCTCCACAATTTCTTTTCATTTTAATGCTTAATAAAAATTGTTTGTGTTATCACTCTTAAAGATTTTTTCCGCCATTTATTTACTCAGGAACGCTAGGAAGGTTATGCATTGTTTTTCTCTGTCCCTCTTGTCTTCATTATGTTAAAATGTTGTCTTCATGTTATCTCTCCTAAACCCTGTTCCGCCATTCATTTACACAAGCTTGCTAGGTAGGTTATGCGTTGTTTTCCTCTGTTCCTCTTGCATTCACTATATCAAAATGTTTTCTTTCAGTTTTATATTTAAATCTTGTTCCGTCATCCATTTACACAAGCTCGCTAGGTAGGTTTTGCGTTTTTTCCTGTCTCCCTTTTGTCTTCAGTATGTGTATAATGTTGCCTTTTTGTTATCTCTCCTAAACCCAGTTCTGCCATTCAATACTCAAGCTCGCTAGGTAGGTTTTCTGTAGTTTTCCTTTGTCTCTCTTGCTTTCAGTTTAACAAAATATTGTCTTTTATATGATTTCTAAACCTTGTTACGCCATTCATTTACTCACCCAGTCCAGGTAGATTATGCGTTGTTTCCCTTTGTCTCTCATTTTTTCAGCATGTCAAATTAATGTCTCTCGTAAACTCTGTTCCTCCATTCATTTACTCAATTCGCTATGTAATTTTTGCGTGGTTTTTCCTTTGTCTCTTGCTTTCAGCATGTCAAAAGATATTCTTTTTGTTATCTTTCGTAAACCCTGTTCCGTCATCCATTTACTAAACTTACTAGGTACTTTTTGCGTGGTTTTCCTTTGTTTCTCTTGGTTTCAGAATGTCAAAATATTGTCTTTTTTATTTCTGAAACCCTTTTCAGCCATCCATTACTCAAGCTCGCTAGGTAGATTGTTGTCTATTTTAAAAATCTCTCCTAAACCCTGTTCTGACATCCATTTACTCAAGCTCGCTAGGTAGGTTATGCTTTTTTTCTGCTATCCCTCTTGCTTTCAGTATGTCAAAATGTTGACCTTTTGTTGCCTCTCCTAAACTCTGCTCCACCATCCATTTACTCAGGTAGGTAACGCGTTGTTTTTCTCTGACCCTCATGCCTTCAGTGTGACCTGTGAGCATTAAGTTTTCCAACCCTTTTTTTCTCGTTATATACCCTAGAAATTTTAACTGTCTTTTCCCAGTATTAATATGTATACTTTTTCTCCCATCTTGTCATAATAACAACAAAAATACAAAAAATATTCTGCATGTAAATAGTGTAAATAGTAACCAAAGAACTTTTACGCGAAACAAATGAAATGAACATAATATATAACCAACAAAGAATCGTGATTCGTGGTCCCATATGTAACATTCAACGTTCGTTGAAATCTCTTTATCGTCGACATGTCTGTCAACACCTATCAATTCTGAATTCACACATCACACTTCTTCGTCTCTGAGCTTTGTCTCTTCTGTTTTTCCTTTCAGTCGGGAATCACTTCTAGCTTTGTTGAGCAATACCGATCTAACGGGTTATCTGGGTTTTTTTCCTTCCTCTCCGGTGTATCGTCTCGATAATATGAACTCAGTCAGTCAGTCAGTCAGTCAGTCAGTCAGTCAGTCAAGTGCCATACGTGATACACGTTTGGGCTATCATGTCACGAAAGAGACATGCCTAACTGACCAGAAGATTATCCCGCAGTAGGCTGCCATTACTTTCTGCGGTATACTGTTTGCCAGCCAAGGCAACCCAATCTGTCCAACTGGAGGGAATAAACGAATTAAATACCTTTCCCAAGGGTATTTGCACGTAAGTGAATGCAAGGAATTGAACTGGAATTCGAACTCGGCTAAAATCTTACGATATTGTGACTGACGGCGAAGCCTGTGAACCCCTAATGTAATTGTGTACCACAGACAAGATTGCGTAATTCCTGCCCGTGGCCGTTGTAAACGTTTGTCTCTTTTCGTTCGAGTGAATGCCGAATTTCAGGCTGGAATATGAAGTTTTTTCAATAAAATGCAGAACATTGTTGATAACTGTAAAAACAGGTTTATTGAATAGAGAAAGAAACTGGTTGAATAAAATATCTCTTTTAGTTACTGCAAATCAAATACTCTGCTACAGGATGGTGATTTGAGAAATATCCCAAACGCTAAGGTAATATCGAGTCAGTCAACTCTTCCTCAATTCTTGAATGTAACAACTTCTTCATCAACTGTTCCTCAATTCTCATGTCATGTGTGTGTGTGTGTGTGTGTGTTTCCGCTTCGGCCTGGGAATTGTGGGTGTGTGTACTTTAGTGACGACTGTCTTAGGAGTAATCCCGGGCTGCTCCGAGCCGCGATATTCGACTCCCACGGCAACTTGTTGATCAAATTCGCCTCTGTCTGTCTGCCTGGGACCTCTCACTTATAGAGACAACTCAGTATTTATCTGAGCCTTCTCACAAAAACGGGATGTGGCACAAGGTCAATTTTACTGTGGAGTATTCTGAGCGTGTACGCTCGGGCAAAATTTCCGACAGGGTTAAGGTTTTCGTCGATTTCACCCTAGACGAAACTCTGCTCTTCGACAGAGCTTCTTCTGGGTTCTTCTCCACCCGAAGGCATAGAGTTCAACAAGAGTTTTGGCGAACTCTAGGACAGACAACTCCCCCTTCAAAATTTGACATAAGGATGTACAAACAATTTCTCCTCCCAATTGTCTTAATATAGGAGATTTTGTTAAAAATCATATAGTATTTCGTTTGTTTACTTAGAATTTTTCTGTAAAGATAATTGCATTCTTGGGTGGTCAACATAAATAAATTCTACATAAACCAGATGTTTTGTTCTTTATCCAGATTAATTTGCAAAAGCATACATATTCTGAACAGATAGCTTAGTGAAAACAAACTACCAAATTTTAATTTCTCAGGACGTAAGAAATTTAGAAAACACATTAATCGTTTTGTCGGTGGGAAGTGGGTAGGGTTCTGAATCTTGGTTTGTTCAATTTTACTGAATCGAGTCTAGTTAATTTTTTATTGGATTCTTCATGGAATTGTTCTTAAATTCATTTAATTATTTTAAAACATTTCTTAAACGCAATTCGTTTTTAATTTTCTTTTCAACCATTTAACCTACTCTTTTGAGAATTTTACTAATTATTAACCAATTAGTATTCCCTCCAAATCACCATCCTGTAATTTTATGCAATTAAACGCTTAAACAGGGTCAGTTCTCTGTTACAAATGTATTAACAACCTGATTTATTAATGAGACATTCTGTTGCTATGAGGTATGTCAAATCATACTTTCTGTTAATAAAACAACGGAATATTTAATTATCTTAAATAGGGGAGATCAGTATGCGTGACCGATAAATATATAAAGTTAACATTGTGTTTGACATTATAGAACAGATAACATTTTGGATTTCTTTGACGTCATTACGTTTCGTAGACATTCAATGACACCAATTTTTACTGCATTTCGTCTTATCTTCTTAATTTAACAGCATCATTCTGCGTGGTAGTTTTCAGCAAGGTCAGCTGCAGATAATTTTTTCCTCCTTCTTTTGGAAGGGGATACTTATCTCAGTGTTCACAGGTTCTGTGTCGGCGTGCACCGGCCTAACATAAACAGTGCATTCTTTATATGGCAGACATGCTGCAGTCATATGTTGCTTGAAGACTGAAAAGGTTGTTAGCAACTTGACAAACATGTCTGTGTGTCTTGGATGGTTGCTTGCATCTTCTTGCACACAGACTGCAGCATCGTAGTTAGCGCGCAGCTGACAGCAAGAATTTGTTTCATATTAGGCAAGATGTTAATTTCTTTTTTAATGGTGCTCTTGTTTGTTTAAGGATTGTTGAGATTGTAGATTCAACACTGAAGTCGCCTTAGGTTTTGAACGCGTAATCACGCCACGAGTGTTTGTCAGATCACGTGGCTAGAATTTAGAGAGCCTGAGATTTCAGGGTAGCCATGACACTTCTCATTTGCAACGCAAATCTTTAGTTAATTACTGTCGTCTGTTTTAATGGGATCATTCTTATGCATGGCGTCCAACTCGTTCAGAAATCTCTATATTATCGTATATAGGCTACTGTTTCTCAGGGTACTGGTTAAAAATAGCTTCAAGCGAATTAATTTTTTAGATCTTAAAGAAGAACATTTGACTATAAAGAATGATGATATAAAATTGAAAGAGCTTTGCTAAAAAATAAAGAAAGAAAGAAAGAAGGAAAGAAAGAAAGAAAGAAGGAAAGAAAGAAAGAAAGAAAGAAAGAAAGAAGCCTAAACACACCATTTGAACATTTTTACCTACAGCAAAAATAAAATTAAGTAGAATATATAACATTAACGGGAAAATAATAATATAATCAAATTCTAACTTTCAATATTTTTAAAACAAAAAGTTTGGAAGGAAACTGCCATTAATACTAGTAAGAACGATGAAATTAGTAGACTTGAGAAGTTTAATTTACTGAAAAACTATTTTAAAACAATTACAACCGACTTGGCCTTCTTGGCAGTGGTCCTCACTACCCTTCTGCACACTTGCGAGACATGGACCTTGCATCGTCGGGATATCAAACGTCTAGAGTTGTTCCAGCAAACGAAGTTCTGAAGAATCCTTCGCGTCATTTGGTAGGACCGCAACGATTTCCTCTCTTGGACGTCTCTCTCCAGCCTCGAAGCTACCATACTTCAACATTGCTAGGAGGGTCACGTGTCCAGAATGTGTTCCACTCGACTCCTACGTATCATCCAGAATGGAGAACTCGCCAGCGGCAAGAGGCTACAGGGAGGCCTAAAATGACGCTGGAAGGATCAGTAGAAGACATCCCTGACACAGGCCAACATTGACCCTGAGACCTGAGAAGCCGTTGCTGCAAATCAGCCTTCTTGTTGAGGAGGTGAGAGATGACCGAGACTTAACATGAAGAAGATCTGCGACGTCCACCAAACGCCACCCACCACGCACTACAAACCTCTCTGTGGCTCCTGCTCACGACTCTTCAAGACAAGTCTGGCCCTTTACAGCTATCTCCCCTACTGACACCAGTGGAGAGAAAGGGAGAGAGAACGACAATCCTGATGTTCGGATGCGAACGAGTGCCGACGACAATCGACTCTAATGGTAATTGGTCGGATAAGTTTTTCTTGTTTGGAAACATCTATTTTAACCATTACCATTATTGTTACCAGTAAACACCGCATAGAAGCAATGCTGATAAAAAAATGTATCTCCTTACATTTGTAGTAAATTAACTTTTATTATATAAGTTTAGAAGCTGAAACCAATATTTGATACGGCTTTGAATGCCTCTGCTACTACTACTACTACTACTACTACTACTACAGCAACGGTAATAACGACAACAACAAATAATAATTTTACATCAAAAGCAATGTACAGTAGCGGCCATAGTATAAGGAACGGAAACAACAGACATGAATATGTGTATTACTTAAAATGTAATGCATGATTAGCAATGAAATTTTTACCGAATAAAGATTAGGGTGTAATGCATAAAGTTACAAATATTAACATAATAGTTTTTTTTAAATAAAGATTAAATAGAACAAAGAAAATAAGCTACTGGACAAAAGTTAAGAAACGATGTTATTGTTAATAATTTGCATAAACTTTTAATCTACATTGTTAAAAAACACGATGGAGCTTTTCAGTAGTAAGTAAAAATTCATTTATCATTAGGCCTTTATTTTTAAGTAATATGGCAAATTCTACACGCAAACGCTCTCTTTTGAAGAAAAAAACTCATTATCGCTAACTATCAAGCAAAAAGTCAATTTCAGAAAAGTCTGATATTGTTTATAGGTCTAAAAGTGTCGTTCATCGTGTAATTCAGTCAGTCAGTTAAGTGCCATACGTGATACACGCTTGGGCGATCATGTCTCATGTGGATATCGGCTCGGAAAGAGAAATCGGTGAGCCGAGTCCGAATTCCAGTTGGATACCCAGCATTCACTTAAGCACTGGTTCTGGTACCCTTGGGAAAGGTATTAATTCGTTCCTTCCCTCCAGTTATGGGTTAAATAACAAGTGTAGGACTTGGGCCCTGCCTTTAAAAACAAATCCTAATGAATCTTGATACTCGAAAAGAAAAAAGTATTACTAGACACAAAAAACTTATATAAAAACAACAATAAATTGTTGAAAGAAAAAGGTATTATCAGCAATCAGTCAGTCAGTTAAGTGCCATACGTGATACACGCTTAGGCGATCATGTCTCGAAAGAGACATGACTGACTGGGCAGAAGATTATCCCGCAGTAGGTTGCCGTTGCTTTCTGCGGTAGACTGGTTGACGACCAAGGCTATAGAACCCAATCTGTCCTGTTATTTAACCCATAACTGGAGGGAAGACTGATTAATACCTTTCCCAAGGGTATTTGCGCGCAAGTGAATACAATGGATAAATAAATAAAATTTGATTGGCAATAAATGACTCGCCGAGGTTGATATGCCATAAAAACAAAACAACCAAACCAAACATATTTATGTTTCTGTTCCTTATATTATGGCCGCTACTGTATATCTATCTATAGCATTTTGTTAAGATTGTTGTGGCATAAAGTTGAACGAAGGGATCATTCAGTAAGGATCGAACCCACTCTTTTATGATCTAACGAGACAAGCATGGTAGCCATTACAATCTATTCTATAATATCCCCTTTGATCTTTTCTACAAATATTTTCATGGCAATTGCTCTGATGAGCTTTTTCCCTGGTGCCCCGGTCACGTGAATTTAGGCGTGGTAACAGATTGGCATCTAGCCTCTTTTATCGTTAAAATAAGTTAAATGCAATCAAGGCACTTCCTATCTATGGAACTCCCTTTCCGTTTACTTTCTTCCCCGATTGCTACAATCTCCAGAAATTTAAATGCAACGTCAATGGCCAGCTTCTGTCTTCTTGAATCCCATTCATCGTTTATCCTTTCTTCAATACCCGCTGTACCCAGTTTTTTTCTCTCACTGTAACCCCCTGCACCCTAATGGCGGTTCCGCCTTGCTTGGGGTGAAATGATTAAAAAACAAAAAAAACAAAAAAACAAAAACAAAAAACAAACAAAAAACAAAAACAAAAAAAACTGAAGCACAATGTGACTATATATATTTAACAATCACGTAAGCTGTTTTTCCTTTCTTTGTAATGAAATATTCCTCCGCAATGGTAACAAGAGGCATTACTTGACGTCCATGAGCGAATACCTTACTAATAATTAGGGGAGATAAAGCTGTTGATACATTGCTTTTTATTTCTTTTGTTTTGTGATAGGTTTCTTTGGATATGTTTATTTATCGTCTTCTATGTGCCGTTTCCCTTCAGGACGTAGGCGTTTATGGCTCTGCAAAATTCCCTGTCCTTTATAGCTCTTAATAAATTTTCGCTCTGTGTTATTTATTCCAACCCTCTATTTACTCTTTACTATTTACTCTTTTACTATTTACCATCTATTTACTCAAGCTCACTAGGTAAGTTATGCGTTGTTTTTCTTTGTCCCTTTTGTTTTCACTCTATTCTGTGAGTATCAATTTTTCCGAACCCTCTTTCCTCTTTATGTCACCTAGAAATTTCAACTGTCACTTTGTGATGTTAAGTATAAGTTCTCTTTTTGTTTTCATTTTTTCTAAAACTTCATCGTTGCTCACATTTTCGGTTCATGGTATCATCAGCATCATCGTGTAGAACCATATTTCTGTCTCAAGTCTCCTCTTCATCTGGGAGAATTCATTGCCGTATAGGAAGACCGGTATTATATAACAGGTGAGTATTCTTTTTTGTTTTAACGAATCTTTCTTGTTTCTTAAAACTTTGCTTGCTTTTGGAATATATTTTTGCATTTTCGGATTACAATGTCACACTTTCTGTCCTCTGTTAAAACATTCCCAGATATTTAACCCTTTGTTGCATATTGGTTACAATTGTAACCTTTCTCTAAAATAATTTATTATTCTCTATTATTTTAGAGAAAGGTTACAATTGTAACCAATGTGAAACAAAGGGTTACGTTTTTGTAGTTGTCTGATTTTGGTATCCCCAATTTGTAATTTACTTGTTGGACTGTTCTTTTTGCTAACAACCACGCATTCCGGCTTCTTGCAATTCATATTGTCCTTTCTTCTTGCTTTCCTTCACGACCTACTATAAGAGTTTCTGTAGTTTCCTTTCTCTGTCTGCTATCAACAATGTGTCATCTGCATTTCTTATGTTGTTAAAATTGTGGTTACCAATAACGAATCCTGGTAGGACTTCTAATTCTCTCACAATCGCCTCACTGTATATGTTGAATAAGTCCGGTGAGAAAACACACCCTTGTCTTACTAATCTCTCTATTTTGGTTTATCTACTGTATTTATTTTCTATGCAGGCGGTTTATAATACTTTTAAAAGTAGACTCATTTCTTACTCGCGAAAGTACACTTAACGCACTAATGCCCACCGCCCACAAAGTGGGACAGTGTGTATTAATGGTTTATAAGTCAGTCAATTAGTTGCCATACGTGATACACGCTTGGGCGATCATGTCTCTTTTGAGACATGACTGACTAGACAGAATATTTTCCCCTAGTAGGTTGCTATTACTTTCTGCAGTAGCTTGGTTGTCTTGCTATTCAACCCATAGCTGGAGGGAGAAGAGATGGATTCCCTGTCCTTTATAGATTTCAATAAATTGGTGTTTGTGCGTAAGTGTACGAAACGAATTCGACAGGGATTCGAACTCGACTCACTGATTTCTCATTCCGAGCCGATATCCACTACACCACAAAGAAGCCTATAATTCATGTTATTTTACTTTTCTTTTAATAAGCTATAATTAATATAATTAATTTATTTCAATTTTTATGAGGAATGTATGATTTTGAAATGGATTTTAAAGGGTTGATTTTATAGAAAAAAATCCAAGATTACTCTTGAAAAAATATAACCAATATAATACAGAATTACTTATATAATGTCGTCATTTAATGACGGTATAACTTAATTAGTCTATGTGCATATTTTTCGGGTCCTTCGTCGTTGGGTAAAGGTTATCGAGCCTATTTAGTTGCTCATTACTATTAAGTATGTTCATCACTGAGTGGATCCCATTTATTGCCTTATGCGAAAATTAGGCCCCTCTTAGTAAATAAAGTATGCGCAATACTTTTCAAAGTACCTTGACATGTAGCTATTTTCGGAAGGACCAAGTAATTAATGAAGACTAGTACTGTACATATTCTGTGCCGAGAAAGGTAGGAATTGAAAGAAAATCGGCGAAGAAAGCTTCAGAAAGGGTTTCTTATTTTGCAAGATAATCACAGATGCATATTTTGAAGAATCTGGGGTTTGAATTTTTCGACCATCCTCCCTTCTTCCAAGATCTTCTTCCATATGACTATTCACTTTTTATAAATCTTAAAAGAAGTTTGAAAGGGAGAAAATTTTTTGAATTAATTTTCTTAATCATTTCGCCCTAAGCAAGGCGATAATGCCACTGAGACGTAAGGACTTACTGGGAATGAAAGAGAATGAAAAGACTTTAGTGAGGAAAAAGGATAATGGCGTTTGGCATTGCATTTAAATTTTTTTAAAGATTGTTAGTGACAGGGAAGCAAGACACTGGAAAAAAGTTCCACAGGCGAGAAGTGGAAGAAAATAAACTATTAGAATATACTTTACTGTTACATCTAGCTATTTCAAAGTAAAACGCTGAGACCAATTTGCCAATCTAGTAAAATTTATGCGGTCGAGGCACCATGGAGAAGAATTCATTAGAACAAATGCCACTATGATGATTAAAAGATTGCTGTTTTGTTTGAAGGCATTAAAATTTACGAGCCATTCCTTGCCCCAGTTATTAATTGATTGGAGGTTTTTTTCGAAAGTATCTGTCAGTTTTAATTTGTAGGACCTATCAGACATACTATTACAATAGGAGTTGTTAGTTGTGCCATCAGCATAAATAACTAGTTGGGAAGGGATGACATCGGGAAGGTTGTTGATGAATATAAGAAATGATAAGGACAAAACCCCGAGAGACCCCCGCATTCGTGTGAAATGATGTAGAAGCGCGGTCTTTCAATTGGATCCCCGAGTCTCTTATCTTTTGAATAAGGTCAGAATGTCAAACTCTGCCAAACGTTCTTATCCATCTTCTCATTCTTTTCTAAAACCTGATAAATAAATTCAATAATAAGCGTTAACACATCGGCGGTTGACTGTGAGAAACGAAAGCCATATTGTTTATTCGAAAAAAGGTCATGTGACGTGAGATGCTTAACCAATTCAGAGTTGATAAGAGTCTCAACTACTTTGCCAGAAACTGGTCAAAATTTAATCGGGCGATAATTCGAAGGGTCAGAAAGTTCACCAGATTTCATAAAGACAAGAACTACAGAGAAGGATCTACAACAAGCTACTAGCACCAGATAAGTATTTCAGTTGGCTACGAACGGAAAACTTTTTGAAATCCTGAAGAACAATATACCAACTGCTTTGGTCGGCGGGGAGAACATGGAAAACAACATTCACGTTTCATGGGTGTAGATTATTAGATCGAGCTTTCAGCGCCCGTATATATTTGTTTAATGAATTCTTTTTCGTTAAGGGAATTTAAGTTTTGATGCATTTATTTAACAAATCACCACCGTGCAGTCACGTATTGCATAAATAACTAGTTTATTTCAAACATACGCACCGTAATGGGGGCGCTAGAGGGTGTCGTCAGTGATGTCATCGCGAGGATCACTAGGGGGTTTCGGGTCTTTCAACATCATACCCCCTCACCGCGCCGACCCAACCAGAGATGATCAGCCTCCGGCCCACCCTCAATAAGCGCTTTCAGACACTGGAAAATTACGTTTAGGCCCGGTACGAAACCTTGCAAATGCTTCTGATTGGCGACAGTCAGAGCCACTTTTCATTTAGAGGCGAACCGTACATGAGCTCGTCCGAAACATTCATAAAATAATACAATATTAATGACATACAATTTTAAAACGATTTCCACTAGGGGAAGCACAAGAATCATGGCAATTATTCTATTATTTTTGTTAATATTATCTATTCATGATATATGTAATTATAGCCCTACACAATCTCCTTTTTCTTACAATCTGTGAATTAGTATAACTTATTGGGAAAGATAGTGACGTGGAGTGCCGTTCCCTTCGCTACGGTTTTCGATTCAGAGTAGACAATCTCTAAAATTTTTCTTTAATGAGTGTTGGAATTACGTGTAGGAAATATATATATAAAATAATAATGATAATAATGTACATACTATATTTAGTGGATACTCGAGTTTGAATGGACTGCTTTTAATCAGTGTAAATCTATATCAGTGTAAATTTATATCTACCGGCCTGTGCATTCGAGAGTCTTCATAACTAAATAATAAATATGTGCCTTTCGGCAGGGTTTGAACATCCATCACTCTTGTAGAGAAAACCTAGGGTCGTTTTAGACCACTCAGCCACTGAAGACTTTCACAATTAAGCAAAGTTCGATTGCTATATTAATCTATTTTATATCTTTTATTGTCGGCTAACTTTTAGTTTTTTATCCAAAACGTAAAAAAGTAATTTAATATTCATGGCGTGTGTGAGCATATATATATATATATATATATATATATATATATATATATATATATATATATATGGAGTTTTATTTGTCTAACATTATTATTTTTAAATGGATACTCGTATTTGAGTGTATTTTACGTACCACCACAGTAAAATGGACGAATTTAAAAAGTGCAATGTTAGAGTTAATTAAACGCCAGCAGGAACAACAATTACTGCTGGAACAGAAATATTTGGAAAGACAAGAGAAATTCCAGCGAGAACCACCAGAATGCCAGAAGAAATTTCAGGAATTTTAATTTGGACTTCAGTTTAGACAACAGAAACTTGAAGAAATGCTCATTCAAACACAGAATATGCAAAGGCACTTGAATAATATATACATCAAAAGCTAAAATCAGGATAGCGAAAACGCGTTCTCTCAAAATTCTATATGGAGTGCTAATGAAAACTTCACTTTTACACCTGAAGAAGAAATTACATTCGATTCGTACTTTAAACGTTACGAGGACTTATACAATACGGATTGTGTAAGTTGGGCTGACCATAAAAAGGGTTCACCTACTCTTCAGCAAATTAGGCACAGCAGAATATACTAAGTTTGTTAACGATATTTTGCCTACGAAAACCAGCGTCTTGAAATTTAAAGAGGTTGTTTAATCATTAACAGAACTCTTCAGCCTCAAAACATTATTGTTCCACAAGCGTTGAAAAGGCATGAATCTCACCCGCAAATACGAAGCTTATACTACTTTCGCGAGTGTAGGCAATAAATACTGCGATGACTTCAAATTGACAGAGTTAAGCGCCAATAATTTTAAATGCTTGATTTTCGTCCAGAGTTTGATTTCAGCGAAAGATGCTGAAATACTTCGTAGAGTACTCAACAAGCTTGAAAACGAGCCCACGTTACTTTTCAGCAAGTTGTCGAAGATTGCCAACGTTTCGTGAGTGTCAGAGAGGATTCGAAAAAACATCGAACAGAGGGCCGTGGCTCACATTAAAAAATACACCAAAGAAAAATTAAAAAGGGTCAACCAAAATATAATAAAGTTACTTTGCCGTCAAGTCCATGTTTCGGCTGTGGTCAATTACATTGCTATAGAGCTTGTCCTTTTAAAGATAAAAATGTTTCAATTGCGATAAATTAGGACACAAAAGTTCCCAATGCAGGATTAAGAACAAGACTAAAAAAAGTTTGTAAAAATTGCCAAGTCTGATGAACTAGAAAGCCGTAACATCAGGAAATATATTGAAGTACAAATATTTAACAAAAATATAAGGCTACTGCTTGGTTCGGGTTCAGACTTATCCATAATTAAGGATCAAACTTGGAAAAAACTGGGTAAGCCGACTTTGTTAAGAACGAATCGAATAGCTAAAAGTGTAACTGGCAGTTTATGGGCGAACTTGTAACGGACGTATCATTCAAAGGTAAAAATTTAAAACTAAAGGCGTATATTATGAAGAATACGGGTAATTTGTTCGGGACTGGTTGGTTAGAACAGTTTCGACTTTGGGATATGCCTATTAACTTATTACGTCAAAAAGTAAAAAAAATGACTGACGAAACAGAAAAGTTGAATGGTGGACTTAAAAAAAATTCCAGACGTTTTCAGTGGAGGACTAGGAAAATGCACAAAAATATCTGCTAATTTTGAGTTAAAGCCAGATGTAAACCCAGTTTTTAAGAAAAAAAGTAACGTTACATTTGCCCCGTTAAATCAAATTGACGAGGTGTTGAATCGACTTTAGGAAATAGGAGTTCTGGGAAAGGTTGAATATAGTAAATGGGCATCTCCCGCAGTTTATATTAAAAAAGAGCAAAGAAATTCATGTATGTGCTGACTTCTCTAGGGGGCTGAACAGCGCCCTAACGGATCACCATTATCGCCATCCAACTCCAGAGGAGATATCCGCTAAGCTCAGTGGGGGGAAAACATTTTTCCAAGATTGACTTAAGCGACACATATCTGCAAATACCCGTGGACGAAGAATACTCAAAGCTCCTTTGCATAAACACACAAGGGTTTATACAAATTTTTGAGACTTCCGTTCGGGGTTATGGTCGCCGCTTCCATTTTTCTACAGGTCATGAACACGGTGTTAAATGGTGTGGATTTTGCGGTGGCCTATCTTGATGACGTCCTAATGAAAAGCGAGAGCATCGAGGAACACAAATTGCACGTCTGGCAGGTGTTCATGATAATCCAGGATTAAGGATTCAAATTAAAAGATGGGAAGTGTGAGTTTTTCTTAGAGAGGATCAAGTACTTGGAGCAGATAATTGACAAAGACAGAATACGTCCCGACCTAGATAAGGAAACGGCAATAAAGAATATGCCAGTACCAGAATATGTGTTGGCTCTCCAAAATGTTTTAGGAACGTTTTTGTTCCAAGAATGCACTGTTTGAGAGCTCTACTTAATGAATTATTGAGAAAAGATAAAGAGTGGGAATGGACAACCAAATGCCAGGAAGCATTTGAGAAAATAAAATTGATCCTTACATCAGATCTGTTTCTGACTCATTACGATCCAAACCTTGACACCATTGTAGCCAGCGATGCTAGTTTCTAAGACATCGGGGCGTGCATTTTACGCAAGTTAAAGGATGGATCGGTAAAGCCAATTGCCCATGCATCTAGGACGCTATTACCAGCTGAAAGGGATTACTCGCAAATAGAAAATAGAAGCCTTAAGAATCATTTTTGCGGTGACTACATTTCATAGATTTATTCATAGAAGGTATTTTTGTTGCAGGCAAACCATCGTCTACTTCTTACAATCTTTGGATCAAAAAAGGGTTTGCCAACACATACTGCTAATAGACTGTAAAAATACAAAAAAAAAATGTAGTTTCTCCCATCCACTAAAATCTTTCATGCTGACGGGTTGTCTAGATTGATACCTAAATATGCTGAATCCCTGGAAAACGCAGTCATCGCTGCCATAAGATCAGAGGTCGAAATAAAAAAATACCTTGTGCAATATTGTCAGGGAACTTCCTATAACAATTGACGAGATAATAGACAAAGCGTTAGATGATGAGTTCATAAAGAAAGTAAAGGACAAACTAGTAATGGCCAGAATATCCCAGAAGTTTACTCACTCTGTAACGACATTCTAATATACAGAGACAGAGTAGTAATCCCATCTACACTACAAAAAAGAACATTAAAGAAATTCCATGTTGGCTCTTCAAGAATGAAGAGTCTGATTAGAAGCTACGTCTTCTGGACCAACATGGACAAAGATATTGAAAACACTGTAAGATCGTGCAAAGGGTGTGCTTTGGCTGCTAAAGCACTCCCAATAAAATTGATTTTGCTGGTCCACATGATGGTTTTTACTACCTTGTAGTAGTCAACAGTTATTCCAAGTAGCCAGAGATACAGAAATGTAAGAAGCCGATCGCGCAGGGGACAATAAAGTTTTTGCGCGTGCTATTTTCCGTTTTGGAGTTGTTGACTATATCGTAACAGACCATAGCACACTCTTCACATCCTGTAAATTTAAGGATTATAATCACTAATTCCTGATCGAACATATTACCACGGAGCCATATCACCCAAGAAGTAATGGACAGGCAGAGCATTTTGTGGATACTTTCAAGAGGGCAGTAAGGAAGGCTAGAGGTACTTCCACTGATACGGCTATACAGCAGTTTTTGCAGGTCTATCGTGTAGCAGTACTCCATCTGCCATGACACCAGCGGAGGTCATGTTTGTCAGGAAAATAAAATCGGCATTTGACAAATTTCTTCTGAGTGAAACGAAAGCAGGAAATAGAAATAAAGTGCTTTAAGATCGGTGAAAACGTTTTTTTCGTGTATTTGGGAATAATAAAGTTCACTGTGATATAGGAACAATAGACAGACAAATTGGTAACATGATTTCCATGATTCAGTGACCAAAGTTCATACTCAAACGTCATGTAAACCAAATTAGAAAACGGTATGAAACCGTAGTCGATAGGGATCCCATAGAAGATGATACTATGGACGTCGTCTTTGACACGTTTGAGGTTCCAATACCGCAATCTGGCACAGAGCTCAGAAGGCCCAAAAGAAAAAGAAAATTTACAGAACCTTCAGAAATTAACTCGTAAAGGAAAAGATATTGAACATTATTTATTTCATACCAGGTCTACAGAAAAAAGAAAGGAATGAGTCTCCTCATTTATGAACATGAAATTGCCAGAAAAAGCACAATTGGAACTTATTGATATTTACCATTAAACTTATCCAATTTTCACAAATTTCATGCATTTCAGCAATCTGTAGGCGATTAACATATCATACTGGCCTATTTTCGATTTGAATGATTAATCATTTAATAATTAATTATTATTATTAAGAATTCAAATCGAAAATAAGCCAGTGTAATATGTTTCTCACCTGAAGATTGCTGAAATGCATGAAACTCGTGAGTCGGGAGTAAAACATAGGATAATATGTATATTAATTAATTAATTATATTTTTGCTCTATTTTACAACATTAAGCACCGCACCATTCACATCTGATTAATATTTATATATCGATGTGCATACACGCGTATATACCATATATATATATATATACTTATTTACCTCGTTATCTATCTATCTATCTATCTATCTATCTATCTATCTATAGGGTATATACGCGTGTATGCACATCAATATATATATAACTGATTAATATGGAGAAGCTTGTCACATAGCTGAGCAGTGTTATTTTAGTCATAACGACTTCGAAGTTTCGTGAGGGCATAATTGTAATGTCTTCATTCTTCAGGATCATTTGCTTCTCTGCTTTTGTTTCTGTTATGGTAATTTACCCATGTCACACTTTAACTCTTCCAAACTATAAATAAGCAGCAGTTTCTGCTTTGTGCAGAGTGAGAGAGCAGATAGCTCTGACAGCTGGATTAATACAGTCACACAGGTGATCTTCTCATGTTGTATCTGTTTGTACTACTGTTTCTTGTTAATATATTTGTTTAACTCTTTGTGTCTTTATTTCTGGCCCCTAATCAGGCCATAACAGTTTCCAACTTTTTGTTCGTATTTATATGACGTTTGATGTAATTTGATATCTTCCTGTGTCGGTGATTTTTCGGTTAAAAAAGAAAAAGAAAAAAGAAAAAAAAAAAAGTCGCTCACTAATAAAGATATCAAATTACACAAAACTTCATATAAATACGAAAAAAAGTTGAGAAACAGCAGCAGGATAAGCAAGTGACTCTGAATAATGCCCCACGAGGTCGGCATGACTGAAATAACAGTGCCCAGCTAATTGAAAAGCTACTTGACATTAATTCTATTAACGTTCTATCCTTATCTTGAGATCCAGCACTTTATAATGAAAAAAAGAAAAACCCTGCTTGCCTAAAATGCCTTTTCATCAATAAACTACTAAAAAGAAAATCCCAGCAATTTTGGCACAAAACATCATTACAATTTAACACTGTATTTCAGTCAATTAAGTGCCATACGTGATACACACTTAGCCGGCTGGCTGGGCAAAAGATTTTCCCGCAGTAGGTTGCCATTACTTTCTGCGGTAGACTGGTTTCCAACCAAGGCTATAGAACCCAATCTGTCCTGCTATTTAACCTATAGCTAGAGGGAGAAGTGATAGATTCATACTTTTCCAAAGGTATTTGCGCGTAAGTGAATGCAACGTTTTCAACTGGAACTGGAACTCGGCTCTCCCTTTCTCATTCCAAGCCAATACCATTACACAACAACCCACATCGTTTTAGAATATGGAAATTAAATGCTCGGGTCTAATGAAAGCTTTAAAACTAATTCATGGTCCTGGAGCTCAGACTCTTTGGGCGTTGACACGAAAGACTAAAAAGCAATAGTTGTTTCCAATTAAAGCGAAACCGTAGACTGAAAGAAAAATGAATGGGTGTAAGTCAAATTTTGATTTCCCGGTATCGATAGAAAATAAATTTTTTTCGTCGTAAACTGAATTTTGAAGGCTAAATAAGTCCTCTGAGTAAATGGTATCATGGCTGAGACTAAGAACTACAATTATACCTACTTAGAGCCAAAACCGAAGCAAAAACTAAAATAAAAGGGCTGAAAAAAATACAGACATACAGGCAGATAAACAGACACATACACACAAACATCTTGCCTTATATATATTATCGATTTTCTGCACTATTGTAAGAACTGCAACATTGATACTTCTGAATATCGTTTCTTACGTCTTTGTCTATGAGTGTATCAAATTTGATTAAAATCGGACCACTCCTTTTATAACCCGATTTTTTCGATTATCGATTTTCGGTATTTATAGGGGGTGCCTCAACACAAAACCTAGCTAAGAACACTCGCAGACGCTTATAGTACAACTGTGTAAATTTTCAAGAAAATCGGGTTAGCCGTTTCGGAGTCTATAGGTAACGGATACACACACACACACACAGGCACACACACACACACAGACATACACACACAGACAAAGTTCCATTTATAAATAAGTTTAGATATTTTAGAAGCTGTTTTAAGTCAAACGTCATTAAATAGTTTTAGTGGCATATGTAAGCAGGAACTTGTCTGCAAAATCCATTTTTTAAAGCTTAGCTCGAATAACAGTTGACATTTTGAACATACATTGTACATTTTCAACTTCTGGTCTCATTTCAAAATTGCCTGGCCTTGACTGTCATAATTAATAAGAATATAAATTCTTTTATTTATATTTTTATTTTAAAAAAATATTAAGTAAAACGTGAGACTTGTTCTAAGTTTCTACTCACAAAACCATAGAGATTTTTTTTTGCATTCATTTAATTTTTACTGTTGAAAACCCATACTGCACAGGCTAAAATAATTGTTTTGTTTTTTTCTATTTCTGTACGCACTAATATGCACATGACATACATGCACGCACATACACACACGCACGATCCAAACACCCACAAACACACTCGCTCATTTTCACACGTACATACTCGTGTACATGTTGAACTCTCTCCCTCTTATTCTATATCAGCCGTTTATATTCACACGCACACACTCTTTCACAACAATACATACACACGTTTAAATATTTGCAGACACGCAGGCAAGTTTCTCAATTTCCTTTTAGCAATTTTTTGTCGATTTCTTTGTCGAAACCTTTTTTTTATTAATCTCCCACCTAGAATGCTCTGTTTCAATCATGATGAACTGCGCATGCGCTGCTCAAGAACTCTCAAACCAACCAACCAACCAACCAACCAACCAACCAACCAACCAACCAACCAAAGAAGCCTCATGATATTTCATCATTAGCGCAGATTTGGGGAAGTAGGTTGGCCCTAGAACCTTTCAGTCCAGTACAAATCATTGCATATTAGTCGAAGGGGTGATAAGAATCGCCAAGCTTATTTCAGTCAGTCAATCAGTCAGTTAAGTGCCATACGTGATACACGCTTGGGCGATAATGTCTTTTTCGATTTTTTGACTCGGCAGAAGATTTTCCCGCAGTTGATTGCCATTTCTTTATGCACTAAACTGGTTGTCAGACAAGGTTATAGAACCCAATCTGTCCTGTTATTCAAATCCTAGCTGAAGGGCGTAGAGATTGATTCATACCTTTCCAAAGGATATTTGTGCTTAATTGACATTCGAAGTCGGCTCTCCGATTTCTCATTCAAATCCAATATCCATTGCATCACAATGCACATGCGTTCAGTACTTCAGTGCTTCCTCATATTTTGACCTTGCCCTTTTCCTCACTATGGCCCTTTTTCAGAAATTTTTCCGGACTGACACCTACTATATTAAAATTGCGCTAATAAACGGAGCAGTCAGTCAGTTAAGTGCCATACGTGATACACGCTTTGGGCGATCATGTCTCGAAAGAGACATGACTGATTGGTCAGAAGAATTATCCCGCAGTAGGTTACCATTGCTTTCTGCGGTAAAATGATTGCCAGCCAAGGCTATAGAACTCAATCTGTCCTATTATTTAACCCATAACTGGAGGGAAGAGACGGATTAATACCTTTCTCAAGAGTATTTGTGCGTAAGTGAATGCTATGAATTCAACAGGAATTCGAACTCGGCTCCCCGATTTGTCGTTCCGAGTCGATATCCATTGCACCGCAACGTACAACCCTATATTAATATACTGTATATCATTAATAAAATAAATACAGTACATTATATTAATATATTATATTTAATTAATGACATAACTGGCATTGTAATGAACGTTGTTCATCATGATTTACAGGTGGTATTTTGAAATAATGCACAAGCAACATCGGGTAGCCTTGTTAGTTTCATGTATAGGAGAAATATACTCTATTCTTTGCCCTGTAAAGAAGTGTTCATGAATGTATTCTTTTAAAATATTATCTGATATAATTTAGGATTTGTATATTTGGACTGACTTCATAGCTTAGTCGGAGAACATGGTTGCTTCAGTTATGTGCAATTTCACATCATAAGGGTGTTCGTTTTAAAAATAGAAATAAATTTTATTTGCTTTTGCTTAAACATGTGCAACTAAATTTATAATGATCTGCTGATGTACACGTCAGAATATTACTAATAATATTACTAATAATATATAACATATATAATAACATATATAACATATAGAATATAAAAACATATAATAATAACATATATAACATATAACAAAATATATAACAATATAATATATATAATAACATATAACATATACAACATATAATAACTTATAATAATAATAATAATAATAATAATAATAATAATATAACTAAATTTACAATGATTTGCCGATGTACACGTCAGAATATAATATCCAACCAGTTGAGAGAGAGAGAGAGAGAGAGAGAGAGAGAGAGAGAGAGAGAGAGAGAGAGAGAGAGAGAGAGAGAGAGAGAGAGAGAGAGAGAGAGAGAGAGAGAGATTTTTTCTCACTGAATGCTGTACGTATAATTTTGAAAGATAAAATGTGTTTGTCAAGCAACATAATCATGTTCAATCCTGGGTTAGGAAGCGACCGGAGTCTAAGCCGTACTGATGAGCTGTGATACAGCGAAACAGATCTGTCTGCGGATGACTACAGTATATATATATATAAACGAGTCTTTAGAAAATTACCGTTCCAACGATAACACCGGATTTCTAAACTCATATATAGTCGATCTGTCACGATGACTTCTTGATAGCATCGGCCCAGAGAGACAGTCGCAGGGCGCAGTACCATTGGAAAGTGCCTGAAAACCAACAAGCCATTGTTCGTGAAATTAAATAGACGAAACTGTCCGCAAGCCGCCGATGGTTATGCTAACACAAAGTCATAAGTCATCGTGACCGAAGGTTCGAATGAAATACGAGTACCGATTAACTGACAACACGAAATTTGAATCTTTCTTTTATAACATTTTTTTTATTATAATATTTCTTCAGTTAGTCTCACCCTTTCGTTGTCGCACCCAGTTACGAAACACGGACCCAACACTCTACCCTTGTGACGGGTGAGAGTCTACCAAAAGCATCTCTGAGGTGGTTCTTTAGATATCATTTATCCTCTTTTCCTGTTCTCACGCTTTCAGTACAGAAGGCAGCTGTGAGGTCACCGACTTTTGCATTCGGAATCTGCAACTGACCCCAAGTTAACACTCTGATGCACACGTTTTCCTTGACGTTTGGAGTGAGTTTCGTGAAATGTTTATATGCTAAAAGCGCTCACTAGTTCAATTGTTGATTACACCGGATTATGCCGACTCTCAGAGCAACTGTAATAAAGATCTACTCAGCATAGTTACAGTATGAAGCATAGGTTGGTGATTTGTGTGTATAAGAAACAATTTGCCCGAGCTGAGTAATAGGGAATAGCTAACTACTTTAGCAAACGGGTTTTCTCAGGAACGAGCAGACAGCCGTTACATATATATAAACTGCAAGAATTATTTTATTTTAAAAACTTATCCGAGAAGGACGAATTTAAGCGCAGTTCTAGATCGGCATTCACTTACGCGTAAAAACCCTTGGGTAAAGTACTAATCCGTCACTTCCCTCTCCAGCTATAGGTTAAATAACAGGACAGATTGGTTTTAAAACCTTGGCTGGCAATCAGTCTACCGCAGGAATTAATGACAACATATTGCGTGAAAATCTTTTGCCCCGTTAGTCATGTCTCTTTCGAGACATGATCGCCCATGCGTGTATCACATATAACACTTAACTGACTAGATCAACTCTATATGGCAGCGAATGATGGACAATCTCATCAAAGATGAAGGAAAAACCTGAAGCAACAGAACTGTGGTTCTACAGAAGGATGCTGAGGATGCCGTGGATCGAACATGTGAGAAGCGAGGAGGTTTTCGAGAGGATGGAAACGAAAAGGGAACTTATGTTTAACATCAGGAGGAGACAGCTGAAGTTCCTGGAACACGTAATGAGGAATGAAGGCTTGGAGAATTTGATACTCGCAGGATTGATAGAAAGAAAGAGAGATAGGTTAAAGTAACGCGTGACATACTTGTTGAGCTTAAGCAAGTGGATGGCAGAGCAAGGTTTGGGAGAAGTAGCAAAAGAAGAGATAGCAAAAGTTACAATGGATAGGGGACGAGGAGGGCCATAATCGTCTACGTCCTGAGAAAACCCGTTTGCTAGAGTAGTTAGCTATTCCCTGTTACTCAGCTCGGGCATATTGTTTCTTATACACACAAATCACCAACCTATGCTTTATACTGTAACTATGCTGAGTAGATCTTTATTACAGTTGCTCTGAGAGTCGGCATAATCCGGTGTAATCAACAATAGAAATAGTGAGCACGTGTAGCATATAAACATTTCCCGAAATTCACTCCAAACATCAAAGAAGAAGAAGACTAGATCGGCAGCTATGTCTTATTATTTTACAATTGAAATGGCTAGATTTAGCAGTAAGTTCTATGCTATCTCTCGGACTTCCCGCTTGAGGAACTTTCTTCCGACCGCTTGCCTTCCAGTCAGCTCTGATCATCAAAAACTTAAATGCAATGTCAATTTTTATCTCTTCTTTTCCTAATTCCTGTTCTTTTATGTTGTACGTTGTGATGCAGGATGTGCGTTGTGGCTCAGTGGATATCGACTCGGAACCACAAATCGGTGAGCCGAGTTCAATTCCAGTTGAATTCGTGGCATTCACTTCCGCAACAAATACCCTTGGGGAAGGTATTAATCCCTCCAGTTATGGCTTAAATAATTAAACAGATTGGGTTCTATAGCCTTGGCTGGCAACCAGTCTACCACAGAAAGCAATGGCAACCTACTGCGGGATAATTCTTCTGCCCAGTCAGTCATGTCTCGATACATGATTGCCCAAGCGTATATCACGTATGGCACTTAACTAACTGACTGACTTGTTCATAATGTTTTTCTTTTACAGTTATTTTTTTCAAACTTAGTATACCTCTTGCGTTTTAGTGACTGTTAAAACTTCCTGAAGGATAACGCTTTTAAAGCGAGCAGCTTTTTTCATGTGATGTATATTAAAAACGGAGAAAAAAACATAGAGCGTCAGTAGTAAATAAGATGCACAAAATGTTTCATGATTTATCTTCCGATAAGTCAATGAACATTTTATTCATATATTTGTATAGATAAATAGAAAGTTCAATGACTTGTTTTCCGAGTCGAAAGATAAGTTATTGAAATCTATCTATCTATCTATCTATCTATCTATCTATCTATCTATCTATCATTTATTTATATTTTTCATCTATTTGCCTCGCTACCCAACTACGATAATGTAGACTGTAATTAACTTACATAATGTCAATCATGGTTTTCAACATTATGATATAACTGAAATCCTTAATAAATGTTTATGGAAATTAAATGTATCTAACATCTGTATAGTTAATATAAAGTAAAGAAACTCATAGTCGGCCTCTTGGTCACCAAACTGTTATTATTAAGTCAGGGTTCATGGGTTGAACTAAAACTATATGTGTTGAAAAAATAGACAAAAGAGTGAAACAAAACAAGATATAAATATTTACTCTATCGAGAGCATCGTCTGTGTAGAAAAAATTAAAATTTTGAAGAGTTTCTGTGAATAATGAAGGAAAAATTTAAATTTTAACTGGTGAATTAGCAAGCAAGTGAGGTGTACGCCATATTCATCTATTGGATGGAGCGTTAACTTTAGTATACCTTCTCAATGTCGGCCCGCAGTCAACAAAGAACTATCCACTTTCTATCTTGTTGAAACTTTAAAAGGTTACTGAATGAGAAATAACCAAAACGGAGGTTGGAAGATGAAATATTAATCTTTATAACATCAACAAAATGCAATACTCGTCTGTCGTGTGAAGTAGACAACCACTGCTAGTAGTGAACTGCTAGACAGTAATATAACTCCCACAATAGTGTCCAACTTATTTATGAGGATTGAGACATACCCATTAATGTTTATAGGTACATATATAACACACCCTTTTTTTTATATTTACTCTACACAGAGTCAATATCTTTTCCTTTTCGGGTTGATGTCGATTCGCTCTGTATTCCTTCTTTTCTTCTTAATTTGCCTTTTTCGGATTTTTGTCTCAGGAACTTTTCGAGGAATTGGCACATCAAATGTGTCGAAAAGAATTTCCATAGAAACATCCACTGGAGTAACGTTTTCTTCGGCTATATACCTACTTTTTATTTGATTCCAGTGCTTTTTATGCACCATTTCCGGTTTTTTGACTAAATATTTCATCCTACTGATTCTTTTGATTATAGTTCCAGCTTCCCAATACCTTTTCCCCGTCTAATACATTCGGTAAAGAAGATTTTCACCCACTTGATAAAATGTATTTCCAGTTTTTTGTACAGTATGTTCGATTTTTTTTTCTTATTTGGTATCAGTTTGTCAAAGACCGACCTTATTTTCCGCGCAAACATAATTTCTATTGCAGCCATGGCCGCAGGCACGTTTTTATTTAGTTTTAGGGAAAACACTTGTTAAAAGTGTTGCAATACTGCATCCGAAGACTCGCCGTTGGAATTTTTAGAGTCCTCTTAAAGGTATCCACAAAACGCCTTGCCGTTGCTTCTAGGGTGATAAGGGACAATTGTTATGTGCTCTACCACAAAAATTTTACAAAATTCCTTAAATTCTTTTGATGTAAATTGGGTGCCGTTATTTGAAACAATCGAATCTGGTACCCCGAACCTGGCGAGCAGTTCGTGTAGAAATTCAATTACTACTCCCGTGGTCAGTTTCTTACATCTCAATACTTCTGGCTATTTAGAAAAAACAGTCTACAACGATCAAATAATATGAACCATGAAGCAGGCCAGTAAAGCATATTCAGACGTGACCATAGGCGGTCATCTTCTGGCCACGAGTTGAACTTTATTGGTGGTGCTTTAGCTACCAAAGCACAGCCTTTGCAAGAATTTACCAAACTTTCTATGCCCCTATTCATGCTACGCCAGTACACATAACTTCTCATTGAGCTTTTCATTCTGGATATACCAAGAGGACTTGTGTAGAATTCTGTAAGGATTCGTTTCTGTAGTCATAAAATTACCCCAACTCACTTGCTGTATATGAGAACATCATTGAATATATCTCGGATTTTGTTTTACCTCTGTTTTTTAGTTAAGTCTCCAGTTTCCCAATAAAATTGTCATCCAACGCTTTATTTTTTATTTCTTCCAAAATCACAGGTAGTTCCCGCAGAGTATTGCACGGTACATTTTTTATCTCTACTTCTGCTTGTAGAGAAGCAATGACCGTGTCTTCGAAAGGTTCACTATTTTTTAGAAAAAGTTTGGACAATGCGTCCGCGTGACTCAATTTACTTTATGACAAGAATTTCATCCTGAAATCGTAATTTACTAAGATGGTTCCACAGCGTTGTAACTTATTAGCTGTATAGTCGATAGGCCCATTTTTGGATCCGTAAATAGCTAGTAATGGTCTGTGATCTGTTTGCAAGGTAAACCTTCTTCCGTAGATGAATTTTTGAAATTTCGTAAGAGCAAACACAATCCATAAACTCCCCTTTTCTATCATGAAATAACTCTTTTCGGCGTCGTGGATGAGTGTGCAATAGGTTTAATCGAGACGTCTTCGAGTTTATATATAATGCAGGCTCCTATTCCGTATGAACTAGCGTCATTTGCTACCATTATTTCGTTTTTGAATCGTAATGCGTCAAAACAAGTCCGATGTTAGCATTCCTTTAATTTTTTCAAATGCTTCCTGGCACTTCGTCGTCTATACCCATATAGAGTCTTTTTAATAGTTCGTTTAACGGAGCTTGTAAAAAAAATGCACGTTTAGCACAAATACGTTGTAATAAATTGCCAAACCCAGAAAACTTTATAGTGAGCTGGCATTTCCAGGATTAGACATGTCTTTTATAGCACTGGCGCTCGTGCTCGCGCTCGCGCTCGCGCTGGATCTGGTCTCCTGCCATTTTTATCAATTATTTGTCCCAAATATTTGATTTTATTCATGAACAATTAACATTGCCTTTCAGCTTGAATACATAGTCTTGACTTCTGTAAAAATCGAAAACATATTTGTGATTTTCTAGGTTTTCAGTTTTTAGCAATATATCGTCCAGATAAGCGACTGCAAAGTTAAGTCCACTAAGCATCATATCCATTACTTGCTGAAAGATAGCTGGGTGACCTTTATACCGAAAGCCAAGCGATTGAATTTATACCTACCTCGATGTTTGTTTATTGTAAATAATTTGGAACATTCGTCATCAACTACAATCTGCAGATACGCGTCGCTTATGTCGATTTTCAAAAATATCTGATCGCCCAGTAAGTTCCACAAAAACCTCTTCCAGACCCAGAAGTGGGTAATGATGACTTTTGAGGCAATCATTAAAACCCGTGGAGAAATCCGCGCAGACACATGTCTTTTTAGACTTTTTCTTTATGTATACCGTTGGTGAAGCTCAATCGCTATAGACAACTTTAGATAAAACACCCATTTGTTCGAGTCTGCCACGCTCGTCATTGATTTGTTTCAACGATGCAAAGGATACATGCCTTTTCTTTTTAAAAACCGGTTATACAGTTTTCTTTAGTTCGAATTTAGATTTTGTTTTATTGCACCTGCTTAGACCACCAGAAAATACCTTTGGGAATTTAATATTCAATTCTTTCTTTAAACTTTCTGTTTCGTTGGTAAAACTTTTAACTTTTTGGCAAAACACAAAACAAACTGACCAAACTGTTCCATAACTTAAACTGCTCCATCCAATCCGTCTTAAAAAGGTGATTTGTATTTTTCATTACAGTCCTAATTTCAACGTTTATTCATTTAACGTTCCATTTGTAATAAATTTCTCTTCGAATTTTATTTTCTGTCCTGTAACACTACGATCAATTTTCCTGGTAACCATTAACGTTAGTTTTTCAATTTTCTTCCATGTATATTCCTTTATTATACTTAAGTCAGATCCGCTATCCAATTGTAACTTAATATTTTTGTTAAGGACATTTACTTTATATTCCGACCGGCGGATTCATCTGCGTTAGTAACTTTAACGTAATTATTAAGTCTTTTTATTTTTATTTTTGTCTTACGGTGAGTTTTATTATGTCTTTTTCTTTTGCAATGAAAGCATTCTCTATTTTTGTATGGACAGTCATTATAAAAATATAGTTTTTCACATGCATGACAGGGGTTAGGAGTATTTTGTTAGATTAGGCTCATTTTCAAGTTTATTTAAACTTTTCTCCTAATTTCAGCGTATTTTGTCGATACCAAACCTTGAACAAATATCAGGCGTTTTAAATTGTCAGGGCTTAATTTTGCCAGTTTGAAACCCTCACACTGTTCGTTTACAATGCTAGCAAACTTTGTGAAATCTTCATCTTCCTTTTTTACTAAGTTCATACATTTCTATATTTTATGGAACAATAACGTCTTTGGGCTGAACACTTCAGAAAAAAAAGTAACCGTTTCTTTGAACGTTATGTCAATAGTTTTCTTCGGTAATATATAATTTACGAACTTTGTGTGTTGGACAGCTCCTAGTTTTCTTAACACGTCTGACTTTTTTGTGGTTTGACCAGTTTGCACTGTCCGTTTTGTTAAGGTCTTCGTATCTACGGAAATACGACGAAAATATTACCTCTTCTCGCATATATTTAAATTCCGCAATCGCATTTACGATAGTGTCCTGTGAAAAAGCACTTGAATCTTCGTTCATGTTACTTGTTATCATTTTCCGTTGTTGCTCTATAAGCAATTCTTTGAATTTTTCAAGTCTTTGTTCGTAACATTTTTGCTGTTCCTGTTGTTGTTTTAATATTTTCAGTAAAACTGTTTTAAATTCCTTCAATTTGTACTTTCATATGAACTAACATTTAACATTTTATATATATATATATATATATATATATATATATATATATATATATATATTTTTTTTAATCATATCACCCCAAGCAAGGCGAAAACGCCACTGATGCGCAGGGGGCTACGTAAGGGTAAAAAGAATGGAAAAGAGAAAGCCGGAAACCGCATCCTAAACAGGAAACAAGGGATGAGCCTCTTCACCTGTTCAATAGATGTGGGTGGAGTGTGAACCGGGCGATAGTTTAGTCTATCTACTCCAATTGGAAAAAAAAAATAAATAAAAGAGTGAAAAGATTGGAAAAGAGAAAACCGGAAACCGCATCCTAAACAGGAAACAAGGGATGAGCCTCTTCACCTGTTCAATAGATGTGGGTGGAGTGTGAACCGGGCGATACTTTAGTCTATATATATATATATATATATATATATATTACACGACTGTCTTTCAATAACACTTTAAAATTTTCCTACTAATTAACTTCTAACGTAACACCTTTGCACCGAGGAACGCTCTCAACAATGATTTGTGCAAATTGAAAAATACAACTTTCAATTTCACGTGCATTTTGTTATGTTTTCAGTTCGTTATAGTTGGAATAATATACCGTATTTTTCTGAATGTTGTGTTTTGAACAACTTGGTTAATATTCACGGAACTCTTAGAAAATCCTTATAGCCAAAAAATGCTTTGTAGTTTTGGTAATTTCTTGATTTTCCTTCTCCAATGTAGCTTTGGTAAATTTTTACGTGAGTTTTACAAAACCCTTGTTTTCCAAAACCCTTGAACTTTTTTCCGTTTTCTTTTTTAGTTTTGCCAATATCTTCGTCCGTAGAATGTATTTGTGAACATTTACTTGAGTTTGGTGAAATTCCTCGTCGCCAAAATGCTATAAAAAGGTTACTGAATGAGAAATAACCAAAACCGAGGTTGGAAAATGAAATACTATTCTTTATAACATGGACAAAATACAATACTCGCCAGATGCGTGTGGTAGATTACCACTCCTGGTGGTGAACTGCTAGACAGCAATATGCTCTCACCATGCAACAGATGTGACACAAGGTCAGTTTAAGGTGGGTTTATCAGCTGTTTATCAGTGCCATACGTGATACACGCTTGGGCGATCATGCCTCGAAAGAGACATGACTGACTCGGCAGAAGATTATCCCGCAGTAGGTTGCCATTGCTTTCTGCGGTAGACTGCTATAGAACCCAATCTGTCCTGCTATTTAACCCATAACTGGAAGGAAGAGACGGATTAATACCTTTCCCAAGGGTATTTGCGCGTAAGTGAATGCAATGAATTCAGCTGGAATTCGAACTCGGCTCCCCGATTTCTCGTTCCGAGCCGATATCCACTGCACCACAACGTACATTATCAGCAGTACCGTGGAAAAATTCCTCTGGATCTTGGATCAAAATACAAATTTCACCTAGAGGTAAATGGATTTTTTATCTCGAAAGACAGCAATATAGGTATTTAGCTGCCTCCCCAATTGAGACAAAATGTGGCACAAGGCATTTTAAATGTGGGTAATCCGAGTCATATAGCTCAGGGAAAAATTGAATATCTACATTTCCCCAGACGAAACTCCACCTTTCGGTGGAGCCTCGTTTGGATTACTCTTCGCTCGAAGGTAGAAAATTCGATAATATTAAAATTGCCTCTGGGCAACGTTAATCGGTAGACAGAAATATAGATATTTAGCTGCCTCTCCACTTGAGAGAAAATATGGCACAAGGTTTTTTTAATGTGGGTAATCCGAGCCATATAGCTCTGGCAAAAATTTTTAGTCTACTTTTCCAAAGACGAGACACTACTATTTGGCGGAGCCTCGTTTGGGTTACTCTTTTCGCGCCTATATGCCTAGCAAAAACGTTTAATATATCAGACACATTAATAAACTATAAATTATTCGAAAATTTCAACAAATGAAAAATTTACATGGAAAAAAACCTTTATGTACATTTTTACCCAAAACAGAATTTGCTGAACGTTTCGCGAATCGATCTCATCTTTGTTTTTGTTAGTGGCGTTTAATTTGGTTAAGCCATTCTCTTTACCGTTGAAAAAAACAAACAAAAAAAACAAAACAAAAAAACAAAAACAAAAACAAAAACAAAAAAACACAAAACAAAACAAAAATAAAACAAAAAGGGAGGTATTATCTACTAATAAAACTTCATATGGATTGTATACCGGAAAGGGATATATATATATATATTATTCGAAGTAGCTAAGTGGTTTTGATAAATGTAACCGGGTAGGACAATCTAACAAGTAGCCGTAATGGACTGGTACTCGTCGTAATCGTATGCAGTATGCTTAGGCGTAGGCTTATGCAATAGGCATAGTCAATAGGCGTTCCAATAGGCATAGTCTGTATTTATTGCTGACACCAGCCAATCATATTACTGTGAGAGGAAACCAAGGTGTATGCATATTCATTACATCAGAATTCATAACTACCTTCCGATTATATAAAAAAGATTCAAATATAGATATAAATCCGACGGAATCATAAATATATAAGCCATTTGGGAAAAAATTTGTTTTGCCATATTTCACCGATTAATCAACATAATCAGAAAATCAAAATACAACGTTTGTGAGCTACACGTACATAAAACTTCAACATGAACATCGCCCTCGCATTTTGAATTTTGAAAATCCCGAAATTAGTTTGAGTTCTTTTTTTCTTTGCAGACTTAGAACATATTACGCGAGATATAGACAGATTAATAGACCAATGAAATCATTCCATTGTAATGAAGAAAAGCCCTAAGCACTGAACCACGTAAAGACAAACAGTTAGACAACGATAACTTCGATAAAAGCATACGTTTTCAATAGAACATCGTTTCCAATAATCGGCAACTTCAAAGAAACAGTTTCTATCGTCTATGCATTTCCACGGACGAAAATGACAGCCAAGTTCAACAAACATTGACCTCACACTGTGTATGTAATCCCTCCCCTCTCTCTCAAGTGTATATAAACCTTTCTTTTCACACACTTACTTTTCACACACTTACATACTGACGTTTATTTGACATTTGAAAGTAACATCCATTTCAGAGAATCTTTTCCTACCGACTTTAAATTATATCAAGTTAATTTGTTTTTCTATTTTTGTTTAGACACAAGTAAGTATATAAAATAATCGTTATTCTATGTTGCATGTGCTGTATTTATTTGTTTTGAAATGTTAACATTTTTTAATAAAACCACTGTTAACTGAATTGTGCCTTCAAATAGCTGCGACTGTCACATAGATCCCTACCTATCGACTAATAAAGTTATAAAATTTTGTCAACTTCCTTTATACAAACTAATTTCCGTTTGGAAAGTCGGGAAAAAACGTAGTCGAAATTCAGTAAATATCAGAAATTCTAATTTTATAAAACGCAACATGTTTAATTGACAAATGTTTTGCGTATCTAAAAAATAAATACGTCGTCGTCTTACGGCCATTGGCCGAGATAGAACTCACTACACCCCTCCAGTATTCCCTGTGCATTTGGAAACCTGGCGCAGTTTGCAGCGAAATTCATAATCTTGTCAAATAGCTGAATATTGTTGCTTCGCCAGGGCTACCAAGGGTGTTTTTATTGTGACACCAACGCTAGATGGGTTGCCTCTGGAGGGAAGTGACGGATTGATACCTTTCCCAAGGGTACGAGTGCTGAAGTGAATGCAATGTACTCAAGTGGAATTCGAACTCGGCTCACCGATTTCTCTTTCCAAGCCGGTATGCATCCGTCACTGAACGCTTACAGCATTGGGAAAAATAAATACAGTGGAACCTGTCGCATGCGATCAGCCCTACTGCCATCAAAAACTGGTCGCATACGACAGGTGGTCGCTCACTAAAGGCTCACAGTCATGACCTATTTACGCCAGGAACGTATATTCTACTCATCAGAATGTACATATTAGAATTTTACCATGTAATCTGATAATGAATAAATAAGTACATAAGAAGATGGCCTGACTTTAAAGAAATTTATTCAGCATAATTCATTTAAAAATTTTAAATACATATTTACAACGATCAACAAGAAACTAAAATATTTATTCGCAAAAAAATATTTATTAAGTGGTCTTTAAAAGCCAGTTATTGCTTTCCTTTTCGTGCCTGTACTAAAATACGTAGGTTGGAAAAATTCGCGACATAAACGGTTTCAGTTTTTTCTTAGAAGTGAGTGATAGCAAAAGAGAATCTGCGATAATACATAGAAAAAAAAATCAAAACAAAGCATAGAAAAACCTGACAGCGATCGTGGGTTGGGGGTAGAGAAACAGAGAGATAGAGATAGATATAGCCAGATAGAAATAGAGTAGATAGATACACAAAAAAATAAAGGAACAAAAGAGATAGACATTTGAGAAAGGGACATAGTTGTGATTTTCCTCATTCCTGAATGTATCCAAGTCAGTACAGAGACTGCTATAAATCCCTTGAATATATCAAATGCAATACATGTTGGACAAAACTGCCGATGTTTGACCGTGAGGTGAACTCAAGCAATGTACATTTCAACAAGAAATAACAGTTTGATACAACACTACAATAACAAAACAATGAGGAAGTGTTCCTGACTTAGATCAAAGCAAAATGAAATAGATTACTCGTTTAGTTTCTCCTATTTTAAAAGTTCGCAGTGTACGACTAAAATGGATTTTTTTAAGCGGTCGCTTGATCAGTGATTTTCACTCGTTGATGTTAGTCGATGGTCACGTTCTGGAGATGGTCGCTCACAGAGGCTCAATTAACATTAGCAAATCGTCCGTGCAGAGTAAAACGGTCGTTAACAACAGGTGGTCGCTGACGAAGAGAGTCGCATACGGCAAGTTCCACTGTAATTTCTAGAGAAATTTGTGTTTTGAAGCACATCTATTCCCATAAATATCGATGAACAACAGCAGTGTGAGAATAACAACAGAATTGGCACTTCGGAGTCACAAGAGATTAATCCTCTTTTTTTTTAAGGACTAGTTTTCAAGACTTATGCTCAATTCTTATGGATGTCTAGTCAGAAAAAGCTTTGAAAACGGCCACTGAATTTTGCCTACTTATTTCCATTGTTTAACATTGTCGACAACAACTTCTTTATTTAGAAGAAGCGCTGATTTATTTATATTTTTTTTACAAAAGCAACAGAAGATATTTCTGGAAAACAGAGACACAAATGTTTGAACAAATCATCGTTACTGAACGATCAATCCGCACAGAACGATTTGAACAATTTATTTTTTTTTTCAACCATCGTGGATCCGATAGAAAAAGCGATGATCACTTAGAACTTTGAGTTATTCTCCTTTTACAACTTTTCTTTTTTTAAACTCTTAAACAAAGTCGGCATGAACTGGTGCTTAATTGATCGACGGATTTCATCAATTGATGATTTAAACATTTTGCAGCATTATAGGCATTATTCATTCAGGATTAAAATCTAAATGACTAATTTATAGCTCTAGGATTCATGAGGTTACTTTTAACTGGGACTAATGACGCTATGTCACTTTCTGGTATATCTGCCTGTAAATAAATCAGGAATTGCTTTACCTGAATGCCTTTCGAATTCCAGTTGAATTCCTTGCATTCACTTTCGCGCAAATACCCTTGGGAAACGTATTAATACGTCTCTTCCCTCCAGTTATGGATTAAATAACAGGACAGATTGGGTTCTATAGCTTTAACTAACAACCAGCCTACCGCAGAAAGTAATGGCAACCTACTGCGAGATAATGTTCTGCCCAGTCACTCATGTATCTTTCGAGACATGATCGCCCAAGCGTGTATCACGTATGGCACTTAACTGACTGACTGACTTCTTGAAGAGGAAAAGGCGAAAAGTGGTGATAACTTCGTGTGAATAATGCATAATTCCATTGTGCATGGAATGCTTCAAGCATATCCTTGCATCCTTTTCCAGACGTTTAAGGGCTAATATATAATTTGTGTAAATAAATAAATAAATAAATAAAATTTTTCAATTCTATACATTGAATATGTGATCTTTCATCTCACCATTTCTTACATCCTTATATTTTGCTAAAGGCTTCGTCATTTGAAAATGACGTTTAAAGAAAAATGGGGAAAAAATATCCATATACGGAAAAAGAAGACGAGAGGGGAAAGAGACGAAGAAACATTAGAAAGTGGACGTGTGTCAAACATGCCTAGTTACGCTGTCGATTTTTTTCGATTTATCCTGGTACCCTTTGTTAGCTTGTGAGTGAATACCAGTAGACAATTGTTATAACAAGCGTATAGATAGCCTTTTGTAGAGAGATTAAATCAGCTATTGACTTTTCGGTCAATACAAGCTGTTGACAAAGTAAGTGGCGGCTCGCCAGATAATAACGTGTTTCATGCTTTCGTGGACTTAATCATGTCAAAGAGAATAAAAAAGAAGTTTTTCACGTAAAGCTTACCCCGCAGATGGTTTATTGAAATGCTTGGAATACCTAAAAAATCCAAACGGTATAAATGTACACCCCGCGGTGTATTTTATATATGAGAGTTTTGCAAGCATAAAAGTGCTTATAAATGTGCGGTTTACATGAGGATAAGATATAGAATTTACTAGTGCTATCGACGTTGTAAGTGGAAGCTTCCAAAAACATTGGCCATCTTTGCTTTTGTTATTTAATTTGGTTAAGCCATTCTTTACCGTTGAAAAATAAAAACCAACTCCACCCACGTCTATCCGGTTCGCACTCAACCCACGTCTTTCGGTTCGCACTCCACCCACGTCTATCGGTTCGCACTCCACCCACGTCTATTGAACAGGTGAAGAGGCTCATCCCTTGTTTCCTGTTTAGGATGTGGTTTAAGGTTTTTCTCTTTTCAAATCTTTTCACTCTTTTTTTTTTCTTTCTTTATTCAATTGGAGTAGATAGACTAAACTATCATCCGGTTCACACTCCACCCACATCTATTGAACAGGTGAAGAGACTCATCCCTTGTTCCCTGTTTAGGATGTGTTTTCCAGCTTTCTCTTTTCCAATCTTTTCACTCTTTTCTTTTTTTTCTTTTTTTCAATTGGAGTAGATAGACTAAACTATCGACCGGTTCGCACTCCACCCACGTCTATTGAACAGGTGAAGAGGCTTATCCCTTGTTCCCTGTTTAGGATGTGGTTTCCGGCTTTCTCTTTTCCAATCTTTTCACTCTTACGTAGCCCCCTGCGCATCAGTGGCGTTTTCGTCTTGCTTGGGGTGATATGATTAAAAAAAAAACAAAAAAAAAAACAAAGAACAAAAAACAAAACTAAAAAAAAACAAACCCAAAAACAAAAAATTCGGTAGATATTATCTACTAATAAAACTTCATGCGGATTGTATACCGGAGACTAGCCGAAAAATATTTCAACCGAAACATGGTAACGAAAAATAAATAAATAAATAAATAAATAAATAAATAAGAGACCAATCGTCGGAAAAATTCTTGGGATGATAATATTTAATCACAGATTTACGGAATATACCCTTATTGAATTATGTTTTAGACCATTTTCAGTCACTTGGATACGTGGTACTAGGCAGAAGTTTTTAAAACACTAGATTGCCATTAATTTCTGCAGTAGATTAGTTACCCATTAAGGTTATAGAACCCAATCTGTCTTACTATTTAACCCATAGCTGGAGAGAGAAGAGATGCATGCATAACTTTCGCAAGGGTAATTAAATGAAACGAATTCGACTGGAATTCAAGCTCGGTTCTCCGTTTTCTAATTCCTAGACGATATCCATTACACCTTAACGCACGTCAAGTTTTAAAAAAATACCATTTTAGGCAGTTTATTTGGACCGTTTAATATATGCTAACTTCTGTCTATATTTCTGACATGTGTTATTATAACAATTTACACTGTTTACATTGTTCGGAATGCTGTCCTCGTCTTTTATTGCCATATTCGCAACGTTTCTACCGTTGTACGTTCAGGTGATATTTATTTGAATTTCGAACCAAACTCTCCAGTCCACGGTAGATTCCACGTGTCAAGCCTTTGGATATCTCAATTTTCAGTTCTTCTTCTTTTATGTGCCTTGTCCCTTCAGGACGTAGGCGATCATGGCCTTCCACTTTTCCCTATCCCTGGTGGCTCTGAGCACGCCTTCTCCTGTTACACCATGCAATCCTTGTTCCGTCATCCACCTGATTAGGTCCTTCAAATATGTTATCCGTTGCTTTCCCCTACCTCTTTTTCTCTCTATCTGGCCTGTTGGTATCAGATTCTCCGAGCCCTTTTTCCTCATTGCGTGTCCCAGGAACTTCAGCTGTCTCTTCCTGATGCTCAGTATTAATTTCCGTTTTGTTTCCATCATTTCCAAGACCTCATCATTGCTCACATGCTTGATCCATGATATTCGCAGCATCCTTCTGTAGAACCACATTTCAGTTGCTTCCCTCGATTATGACCAGGTATTTGACTCACACTCTTTGGGTTTAAGTCACTGGATCCAACCAAAGCTCTTATCCACTGGGACATGTGCCATTTTTATGTGAATTTTTAGGCGTTATAAACCTAATGTGAATATGGCAATAAAGATGAGGACAACAGCCCGAACAATGTAAATAGTGAAAATATGCTAACATGTAAGTTTACACACCTCTGTGCACACTAATGCACGCTAACGTACAGATGTAGATAGGTCAACAATGCACACTAATGTACAGACATAGATAGGTCAACAAACATTGGGCCTAATGACAGGAAATTCTTTTAGTTTACTCAACAAATATTTATTTTTCGATATAATCCACCTCTTTGACAAGGCTCTTAATTCAGTAATGAAAATTATACAGTGAAAATTTAAATAAAAATTAAACTAATATCTACATATCAGCATGCAGAATTATTGAACAACTCGCGTACACGCACATGAAGATACACACACACGCACATAAACGCATATCTATACATGTGATGATTCACACACGTGCACATATAGGCACGCATATACAAACGAATGCGTACACAAACATAAACGTTTCTTCTTTTACATGCCGTGTTTCCTCAGGACGTGGGCGATCATGATTCTACATAACCCCTTTTTCTTTATAGCTCTAAGAAATCCATTTACACAAGCTCGTTATATAGGTTACACGCTGTCCCCTACCTACAATATGTCCTTTGAGTGTTAAACTTTCCAAGTCCTCTTTTCTTATTATGTATATCAGAAATGTATGCTTCGTACTTTCCATATCGTTGGAAATCCTGCCCAGTAGTTCTTGTCTCTAAGAACTCTGGTAAAGCTTCTGATTTCTCGAATAATCGTCCTATTAGTTTTTTTTGTTGCAGCGGATATCGGCTAGGAACCAGAAATCAGAGAGCCGAGTTCGAATTTCAGTTGAATTCGTTGTATTCACTTACGCGCTAATACCCTTGGAAAAGGTATTAATCCGTCTCTTCCCTTCAGCAATGGGTTAAATAACAGGACAGATTGGGTTCTATAGTCTTGGTTGGTAGTCAGTCTACAGCAGATAATAATGGCAACCTACTGTGGGAACATCTTCCAAATACAATCTTTAAAAAATACAATCCTTAAAAAACAATTGTATGCCACATACAATCTTTAAAAAATTAAATGCAACGTCAATTACCATCTTCTCTCTTCTTAATTCCTGTTTTTTTTTTGTGATTAATTATACTCAAAAAGTTTTCTCATTCCATCCCTCTTCCAGTAACCCTTGCGTCTTAGTAACGTTATCGCCTTGCTTGAGATGAAATGATAAAAAAAAAAAAAATGTTTTGTTATATTTCGGTATGACAGTTTTACGGCAATATATATTTTTCTTACTCCCAATTTTTTGTTATGATTTGTTTTTTTTATTTTGTTATAAATTGCTTTTTAATATGTCTGCTTTTATCACACTAATGAAATTTAATATTAGTTTCTCACCCCGAACTATATTGTGAGTCAATAAAAAGTGTTAATTGGTGTGGAAAAATATAAATATTTGGTGCAAAAATTGGCACATGTGCACGTTTTATTTATTCAAATATGCACCTTGTTTATATTTTATCGTAATTTATTAAAATGGTGTGCGGGTAGCGTATCGGTTATCGGCACAAAAAAAAAAATCGGTGAACCGAGTTCAGTATCCAGCCCGGTCCTTTATTTTCACTTTCGCACAATTCCCCACCCCTTGGGAAAACATGAACCCATGTGTTCTTCCAGCTATAGGATATGTGTATATTCGTCTCTAGCTTTGGGCAGCAGGCAGGTCAAGAAAAGAAACAATCTGGTCAAGAAAAGAAACAATCTGGACTGAAATCGTGAAAAAAGGCAACGGGAAACCAATCCACTATTTTTCTAAGGAAGTTATGGTAATTCGTACATATATAAAAGAAAAGGAAGATGTGGAGAGTTCTTATCGCCTACGCCGGGAATAGATTTATAATGAAAAAAAAAAAACATTTATTTAATTATATTCTTAATTTATTGAAATAAATCGTACCGGTTAATATTTTTATAATTTAAAAATTAGCAATGTTATTGGTCCTGACCTGGTGCGAAGGCTTCAGTCACATTTCCACCGCTGTAATGTGCTTTTCCTGTGGCTTTTCTACAAATACTTTGATAGTAATTGTTTGGATAAACTCTTCACTATGGTACCTAGACTTTATAAATTTAAGGTCTCACCAATTTACATTTAAATTGGCTAGATGTAACCGTATGTTCTATGCTAACAGTGTCTTTTCTCGCATTTTTCGCTTATGGACCTACCTTCCGGCTCCATACTTTCCAACCAACTTTGATCTTCAAAAATGTAAATGCAATTTCAATCGTTATTTACTGTCTTTCTGATTACTCTTCTTTTGTTCTTGCTCCTTAATAATATTTCTCTGTTTTCTTATTCATTCACACTCAGTAACCCCTTGTGTCTTAGTGGCTTTACTGCCTTGCATGGAGTCAAATGATTAAAATAACTGAAAAAAGACTTTGTTTAAATACGTGGGGTACTGTATAAAAACAAATTATCTTAATGTTTGGAAAATAATAGAAATGTCCGTAAATCTTAGATGTACGAATCGAATTTAATGTCTTTGAGGTACTTACTGGAACGATAGACTGAGCCTCATGAAGCGTGCAAGAGCTCAACGTAACTGGGAAAAATCGGAGTCTGAACGGTCTAACGCCACTAGCTTGGTGCTTGCGGTACGAAAAGTCACAAAACTCGTTGAGAGTAGACATCAGCTGCAAGACTCTGATCATCTTGGTTTTTGAAAGTGCATCCATAAGCGATGGCATCATCTGCATAAACTTTTACTAATGATCTGATAATGTCTCTACCCAGATCGTTAATGAAATGCAGAAAGAAGATAGGACTGATAAAAGAACCTGGGGGACGTCTGCATTGATTGCATGTGCTTCAGAATACGTGCCATTTACAACGGGCTTTATGAACCGGAGAGCACCCAGAGAGCGCATACATCGGCTGAGAAATATGAGCACCATATAAGAAACCAAGAAGAATGTAGAATAGTTTCAATATCATTGTTTCTTGTTTTATGAACATCTGAACAATGAAGAAGTTTTACAGAAAAAGCAAACAAAAATGATATTTATTCTTAGCATCAGAAAGAAGGAATTTAAAATTCTAGGCCATGCCGTGAGCAATGAGGGCTTCTTTAGAAAAAAAAAAAAAAAACAACAACAAAAAAACGAAAAACACTGCTGAACTGTTACGTAATATCAGTTCTCCTATATGACAGTAAATACAGGAAAATCTCATCACAGATAAAGACGAGACTTGAAGCAACAGAAATGTGCTTCTACAGAAGGATGCTGAAAATACCAGGGACTGAACATGTGAGCTGCAACGAAGGTTTAGAGAAAATGGAAACAAAAAGAAATTCAAATTAACACCCACGTCTATTGAACAGGTGAAGAGGCTCATCCCTTATTCCCTGTTTAGGATGTGGTTTCCGGCTTTCTCTTTTCCAATCTTCTCACTTTGTTTTTGTTTCTCAATTGGAGTAGATAGATCTATCTATCACCCGGTTCACAACCCACCCACATCTATTGAACAGGTTAAGAGGCTCATCCCTTGTTCCCTGTTTAGGATGTGGTTTTCGGCTTTCTCTTTTCCAATCTTTTCACTATTACGTAGCCCCCTCCTTACCGCCTTGCTCGGGGTGATACGATTACAAAAAAAATCAATAGGAAGAGATATTTGAAACCTCTAGGGCACAAAATGAGGAAAGAAGGCTTGGAAAATTTAACACTCATAGGGCATATTGAAAGCAAAATGGACAGAGGACAGCAGCGCATAATAAGCTTGTGGAAATGGTTGGCAGAATAGTGATAGAAAAAAAACCAGACTTTACTAAAAGCTAGAAATGACAGCGAATTGAGAAGTGCTATGATCGACAACGTCCTGAAAGGAAACAGCACATAGAAGAGGAATGTACTGATAGTTTGCTTTACAATTTACTTTCTAAAGTGCACTAGACCTTTTTTCCTGACTATGCAATACTTAGATGAGGTGTGTCTGATACAGTGCATATCTTTTATGCTGTCAAATGGAGAACTTTTAAAACAATGAGAGAATATTTCAATTTTCTGATATGTTAATTGTTCCTGTTTTTCTCTCTCTTCCTGTCTTCTCTATTTCTAACCCCTCTTTCTTTTCTTTATATGCAGTCGTGTTAACTGTGTAGATCTTTTCCTCTCCCACTGTCGTCTGTATTTGTCACACTGACACGAAGTGGAAAGACTGTATTGGATCAATTGCTAAGTCTGCTGCTAAAAAATTAGTTCATTATGTCGCGCTAGATAATTTTTCTCACCAGAATCTTTCTTACATACTTATATGTTTAATTTTCGTCCATGCTTTGGATGTTGCTGCCACATCTGGTTTGGTGCTCCTGCTATATATTTGGAGATTCTTGATAAAATCCAAACAAGAATCTGCAATGTTATTGGTCCTGACCTGGCATCCCGTCTTTCTTACATACTTATATGTTTAATTTTCGTCCATGCTTTGGATGTTGCTGCCACATCTGGTTTGGTGCTCCTGCTATATATTTGGAGATTCTTGATAAAATCCAAACAAGAATCTGCAATGTTATTGGTCCTGACCTGGCATCCCGTCTTTCTTACATACTTATATGTTTAATTTTCGTCCATGCTTTGGATGTTGCTGCCACATCTGGTTTGGTGCTCCTGCTATATATTTGGAGATTCTTGATAAAATCCAAACAAGAATCTGCAATGTTATTGGTCCTGACCTGGCATCCCGTCTTTCTTACATACTTATAAGTTTAATTTTCGTCCATGCTTTGGATGTTGCTGCCACATCTGGTTTGGTGCTCCTGCTATATATTTGGAGATTCTTGATAAAATCCAAACAAGAATCTGCAATGTTATTGGTCCTGACCTGGCATCCCGGCTTTAGTCACTTTCCCATCGACGTAACATAGCTTCTTTGTGCCTTTTCTACAAATACAACAATAGTAATTGTTCGGATGAACTTTCCGCTGTAGTAAGAAAGGTAAGAATGTGCTGTTTTGGAATAAGGGATATTGTGGCATGTTTGGGTCAGTGACTGTGGTTAGCTAAGTTTAAATATAAGACAGATAAAGACTAGCCTTTCCCTTCCCCCATTTTGGCCTTATTTTTTTGTAATTTCAAAAATTAATATAACTATCCGTCATGGTGCCTCGACTTTATAGATTTAAACGCAGTATTAGATTGGTGACCAGGTCTTATCATTTTAATGAACTGTCTAGCTGGGGATGTGCGTGGTGGTCCAGTGGATATCGGCTCAGAACAAGAAATCGGAGAACCGAGTTCGAATTCCAGTTGAATTCATTGCATTCACTTACGCGCAAATACCCTTGGGAAAGGTATTAATCCGTCTCTTCCTTCCAGTTATGGGTTAAATAACAGGACAGATTGGGTTCTATAGCCTTGGCTGTCAACCAGTCTACCGCAGAAAGCAATGGCAACCTACTGCGGGATAATCTTCTGCCCAGTCAGCCATGTCTCTTTCGAGACATTATCGCTCAAGCGTGTTTCACGTATGGCACTTAACTGACTGACTAGCTGTAAACGTAAGTTCTATGCTAACAGTTTCTTCTATCGCACTGTGGAACTTCCTTCCGGCTTCTTACTTCCCAGTCAACTGTGGTCGTTAAAAATTTAAATGCAATGCCAATCGTTATTTTCTGTCTCCTTAATTATCGTTCATTTATTTCCTCTTCTCCTTAATAGTAGTTTTTTCTCATATTATCTGACACTCAGTAACCCCTTACACTCAGTAACCCCTTACACTCAGTAACCCCTTACATCCTAGTGGCTTTTAAAAAATCTTTGGGTGAAACGATTAAAAAAAAAAAATACATCATATTTGGTAGCGACGTGGACGTACTGAAAAATCCAAATTTGCTCTCTTTATTTAACTAGCAGTATAGCCCAGCGTTGCTCGGGTGTAATGAAAGCTTTAAAACTAATCCATGGTCCTGGAGCTCAGACCCTTTGAACGTTGGCACGAAAGACTAAAAAGCAATAGTTGTTTCCAGTTAAAGCGAAACTGTAGACTGAAAGAAAAATGAATGGATATAAAGTCAAATTTTGATTTTCTGCTATCGATATCAAATAAGTGTTTTTCGTCGTAAACTGAAGTTTGAAGGCTAAATAAAGTCCTCTGATTAAATGGTATCATGGCTGAGACTAAGAACTACACTTATACCTACTTAGAGCAGGATGTGCGTTGTGGTCCAGTGGATATCGAGAAACCGGGGAGCCGAGTTCGAATTCCAGTTGAATCCATTGTATTCACTTACGCGCAAAAACCATTGGTATTAATCCGTCTCTTCCTTCCAGTTATGGTTTAAATAGCAGGAGAGATTGGGTTCTATAGCCTTGGTCGGCAACCAGTCTACCGCTCTACCACAGAAAGCAATGGCAACCTACTGCGGGATAATCATATGCCCAGTCAGTCATGTCTCTTTCGAGACATGAACCCCCAAGCGTGTATCACGTATGGCACTTAACTAACTGAGAGCCAAACCCGAAGCAAAAGGGCTGAAAAAATACAGGCAGATAAACAGACACACACACAAACATCATGCCTTTTATATATATATATATATATATATATATATATATATATATATATATATATATTATCGATTTTCTGCACTATTGTAAGAACTGCAACCTTGAAACTTCTGAATATCGTTTCTTATGTCTCTGAATGTATCAATTTTGATTAAAATCGGACCACGCCTTCTATAACCCGATTTTTTCGATTTTCGATTTTCGATATTTATCGGAGGTACCTCGACACAAAACCTAGCTACGAACACTAGCAGACGCTTATAGTACAACTGTGTAAATTTTCAAGAAAATCGGTTCAGCTGTTTCAGAGTCTATAGTTAACGGACACACACACACACACACACACACACACACACACACACACACACACACACACAGTACCATTTATAAATAAGTTTAGATAGATTTTCACAAATGCTTAGTTTCCCACCTCTCTTCTTTTCATCTCTATTTCTCATCAGTCTCTTTTCGTTATAGTGATTTACTAAACAAAACCTTTGACGTAGCACGAGGCTGAATGTATGGAGCACCTAGTGCGGATTGAACTCACTTGTAACTGATATGATGAGATAAGCTTGCCAACTGATGCACCACCTCGATGCACTCCTCTTTCTCTCTTTTTCTTTTTTTTTTATATGCAGAAATATGAAATCTTTTTACTCCTCACTCTTTTCTAATTAATCTTTTTACAGTTATATAGCCCCCTGCACATCAGTGGCGTTTCAGCCTTGCTCGGGGTGAAATGACTAAAAAAAAAAAAAACCTTCCCCTCTTCGTTATATCTCCCCACTTTTTATATGCAGGCGTGTTAACTGCTCCCCTTCCTCTTTTTTTCACTCCTCTCTGTTTCTTTTTTGCGCAAGTTACGGCGAGAAAATAACATAAAATAATTTGCAATTTAAGATGGTATTATATTCTACAACTTCTGAATGCCATTAGCATTTTGGATTTGCATATTCATGAGTTTAGATGATATCACGCTTGTTTTTTCATGTAATCAATAATAATAATAATAATAATAATAATGATGATGATGATGCTGATGCTGATAAGAACAACACCAACAGTAGTATAGCATAAAGGTAGGATTTCCATTCACTTTTTAGTTATCACGTGTTTGTCACGTGAACAACTAAAAACTGGAATAATGCATACGTTGTTTTTTTTTTTTTTTTAACATTAAACAAAATTCACAATTTAGACAACCAAGGTAACATATTTATAAGATTAAGTGCCTCGGCATTGGGTAATGGTTAACTAGCTAGTTTGGTTGACTATTACCACTGAGTATTGAGTTCGATCCTCGATACCTTATTATTGTGTCCTTGTGTCAAACAAAGCTAACGTTAAAAAAATAACGAGTTCATAAGACGAATAATCTATATGTATTTTTCTATTACATATTTCCCTCCAGTGTTAGAGCAAGCATAAAACCCAGAATTTTGAATGCTGATTTTCTAGGTAGCATGGATTGTTCATTGTTTACTCTTAGGAGTCGTGATGTGGCCTAATGATCTTTCGACACCATTCACTTCCAGATGGTTTTTTTGTTTTTTTAAGCCTGGTCATTGGTAGATCGAATCCAGATCGCGCTGTTTTAGATTTCAGATTCTATTCCTCGTGATGATTAAATAATTAACTTTGTTTTGCGCAGGATATTAGTATGTGTGTGTATTGATTTCTCATACTAAAATAATATAAATAATAATTACGTTAAAAAAAATACGGAAATTCAACAATGTAGCAGAGAAAAATTAACTTTATTCATAACTTCAAACCCGATGTACAAAAATACAGCGCCTCATTCGGAAATGGGATAATACTAAAAAGTTGAATAGACATACCTTTTCGGGGAATTAGATATTAGATAAACTTATTTCGTTATATTCGTGCTGACTAAATACCTTATATATATATATATATATATATATATATATATATATATAATCAAATAAGTTTTCAATGTTCAAAATTGTTGTTGCATGATCATTTCAACATGAAATCCCTAAGAGAGATTTCACATATCGTCAGCAACAAACACTTTTTCAAAATGAAAAAATAAAAAAGGACGGTTAAGAAGTAAGAAATTTACGTCACAAAAAAAAATTTGATTCGCAATTAACGTCTATTTTTAAGATTTTACTTTTAGATAGAGATGTAAGGGAAAAATTTGAAAAGTTTTACAGGGGGAAGGGGTGAAAACATGGAATAGGAAGTGTTGTTAAACTGAGAATTGGGTTAAACAAAACATAAGGGAATAGAGTAGGGGTAAGAAGTATAAAGAACAGGAAAGAAAAGAAAAGAAAAGAAAAGAAAAAAAAGAAAATATTCATATATTAGAGAGGCTCAATATGTGTCAAACAAAACTAGCATTTATACATGGGTTAAGTATTAGAAAACAGATTTTTTTATTATTAAAAAATTATTTAGGGGAACAAGTAGATTAAAGATTTAAAAATATTAAGTTATTCTAATTGAAGATAAATATATATGTAGATAAACTAAAATAAGAAAATACAAAAGGAAATAAAAGTTAAAAATTGAAAAATAAAATAAAATTAAAAATAAAAATTAAATAAAGATAAATTAAAAAAAATTTTGTTTTCAAAATTAATTAAAAAATTTTTTTATTATAAAATTCTTTTGTCTATCTATCTATCTATCTATCTATCTATCTATCTATCTATCTATCTGTCTATGTACTTTTTCTTTATTTCTTTTTCTATCTATCTATCTATCTATCTATCTATCTATCTAGATAGATAGATAGATAGATAGAATGACAAAAGAATTTATTTAATCTGTTCAAATTATTTCTTTCTCTCTCGCTTTCTTACACACATACACACAGAAAAAAGAATTAACAAAACAACTGGAAAAAACCGGTTTCCCTTTTATTTAGCTTCCTATAAACCTTCAGGAACCTATATATAGAGAACCAACAAAAATAGGCGTAACATCTGGTCTGATCATCGTTTGAGGCGTGAAACTGTCAATCACCATGTAATGTTGATTTCTATGTCCATACTGTTTCTATCTGTCTATCTTATCTATCTGTCTTGTGCATCACTATCACTATTTGAGAAGGTATCTTGAAAAGGCTATAAATAGAATTTAACATAGTATTATGCGGCATACATGAAATTTTAAGAACATTCGCATTTCTCTTTCAGACGCCATGTTTAAAAACTCGACTGTATCAACATGGCCGCTTGCCAACTGACACAGGAAATAAAAAGACAAGTTGTGCTCGTGTCACTAGATGTCAAGTACTTTATCAAATGTTCTCTTTTTCTTCTTTCTTTCTTTCTTTCTTTCTTTCTTTTAATATTTTATTTATTTTATTTTAATATTATGCTTTTCTTTTTTAATATTATACGCTTTCTTTCTTCTATATTCTTTCTGTGTTTATTTTTTCTTTACTTTTTATATATTTTTAATATTTTATAATATACTGGTAATGGTAAGCAAAAGGCAAATCACTACTACAGTAGCCTTTTGTCAGACTTAATTAAACCGAGATGGGTATTCGAATGGGCGCTGAAAAGTTTTCGGCCCGACCAATTTTAAAAATTTTGACCAAACAATCAAACACTATAGAATATTTGAAGAGCATTTTAGTCGGGTCGGTGACATTTTAGTAAAGCTACGTATATATACAGTCAAAAATGGTGTAATTATTGACCGATCCATTGATCCATTATTTTTACGACATTATCCCTTGCCTAGCGTCAATCAATTAATTTATCTGCTGTTTTCCCAAGGTATGTCGCATAAAACTTGATCTCAGCAAAGTGACTAATAAATTTGGCCTTGTGCTTGACATGGTTGAATTCTATACAATCGAATTGATGCAAACAAACATGATCTATTTCTAAAAGATTTCAACTTGCGTTAACCCAGTAAATATTTGTTCGTCGCTATATGTAAACTGAAGTAGCTTTATCCTGAACACACACACACACACACACACACACACACACACACACACACACACACACACACACACAGAATGAGCTTATAATTCTGCTTGTCAGACATATCAGAGACACTACCTGGTTTCAGTGAGAAAAAGTAAGAAAGAAAGAAAGAAAGAATGAAACGCTCTACCAATGCCACATAAATAATGGCCTGTTTCGTTTTATCACGTAGAAAGACAGAAAAGACATATCAGAGACACTACTTGGTTTCAGCGAGAAAGAAAGAAAGAAAGAAAGAAAACAAAATCCAATCAGGAGAGTAAAATCCAATCTAGTAAAAAAAAAAACAAACAAACAAAAAAACTTTGTTATAAACAAGCTTTTAATGTTTTTATTTGTTGTATATCCATTGTCTTCACCTTCAAATGAAAATTTGTGAAGATCGCCATAAAATTTATTTGAAAATTAATTAAACTCTTTTTTTCCGGTTAATTGTGGCATAGGACCCGTAAGCAGAGTCGAGATTGATTTATTGACATAGTAGTCTGCAAAGTGATGAACGTGAGCAAAATGAACAATCCAACATGCGAGTTACAAATTGAAGATAGCAAAATGAAACAAGTACAAAATTAAAATATGTGGAAGCGTTTGAAAAGAGGATCGAAAGTGCCTCACCTAAATCCAAAGGCGCATTGGGATAGCTAAAGATACTTTTTAAAAGCTCGGTAAGTATTAAGAAACAGGAAAATTTCATTAGAAACAAAGAAAAGGGCACTGAACTGTCACGTATCAGTTCTCCTATATGACAGGGAATGCAGGACAATCTCATCACAGAGAAAGACGAGACTTGAAGCAAAAGAAATGTGCTTCTACAGAAGGATGCTGAAAATACCAGGGACTGAACATGTGAGCTGCAACGAAGGTTTAGAGAAAATGGAAACAAAAAGAAATTCAAATTAACAACAGGAAGAGATAGTTGAAACCTTTAGGACACAGAATGAGGAAAGAAGGCTTGGAAAATTTGACACTCATAGGGCATATTGAAAGCAAGGTGGACAGAGTAAAACAGCTCAAAAACTATTTAGCGAGATGAATGGTCATGGCACTTAGAAGTTTACTAAACGCCGTTTTAATTAGGAGTGAGAAATGAATTATGATAAAAACAGCTACAACAACAACAACAACAGCAGCATAAACAACAACAACAACAACAACAAATAATAACATTAATAATAATAATAATAGTAATAACTAGGAAAACCTCTGAAAATTTCACAGTTTTCCTATTTTAAATTTCTGATGAATCTTAATTCTTAAGTTAATGATTGAATAAGATCATGACGAGTTCTACGATAATAAAATATTCCCCTATCGTTAAGATATTTGAGTTTAACAACTTTATCAAAATACTGCAATAACTTTTCCGTTACACCCAATGATGTGTAGGGCAGCGTTTTTGCTGTTTCCGTAACAAACTGTTTTTTATGGGGCAGGGTTGTTAGCCTTGCGCGCTACCCCCAAAACCGAAGAAAGGCGATTTTCTAAGCGTAGCTTAGACGTGACACACGGCCGAAAGTAGGGGGTACCCAGTGAGCATCGAACACACTACTCAGTCATAATGATTCTAGCGAGACGAACTTGCTAACCATTACACCACACCGACCTGCCATAAATGCTGCAATAGCAATTATATATATAAATGCTGGATGTTAATTTAAAAAAGTTAGGGGGACAAATAAAAAGATTTTAAATTGACAACTTTTTCTATTTCATTAAAACAGCTGTTAAACACTTCCACCTTCACTTCTTTCTTTCTTTCTTTCTTTCTTTCTTTCACTGAAGCCAAGTAGTGTCTTTTCTCCTCTTTCACGAGATCAACAACTGAATAGTGCATTATATATAAGACATTGACAGGACGTAACAGTCGTGCGAACTAACAAAGAGAGGGACAAGCACAATAATAAAAATAATAATAATAGGGCACTTGTCTCCACCAGATTATGCAGAAAACAAAAATGCATACACGTTTGAAGAACACGAATATACGTAAAAACGTTGCTTGTTGCTTGCTTTATGTATAGCCTGAAGAAGACAGACGTACTATCGAAATATATATATCCCTCCTATCACGCTTATGGAGAGAGAGACAATAGCGAGGCAGCGTCGGCTCAGTTCAGTGTCTTTACTTCCCGGTTATGAAAGCTCATGCCACGTGTTTGCTCTTTAACAATACCTTTTTTTGAAATTTTGCAATTATTATGCCGTCGAGTAGTGAAGAATATGTATTTATATATCCTCTGTATTATAATAAAGACCTTTGTGTTTATATATATATATATATATATATATATATATATATATATATATAAACACAAAGGTCTTTATTATAATACAGAGGTTATATAAATGTTTATATATGTATATATATGGAAAAAGTATTTTAATAATATATATATATATATATATATATATATATATATATATAAACACAAAAGTCTTTATTATAATACAGAGGATATATAAATATATATTCTTATATGTATTAAAAGAAAGGTCATAAATTCGTCTTGGAAATTTGAAAAAAACACACTGCCAGTTGTTTTTCTGTCAGTCAGTTAAGTGCCATACGTGGAACACGCTTGGGCGATCATGTCTCGAAAGAGACATGACTGACTGGGCAGAACATTATCCCGCAGTAGGTTGCCATTGTTTTCTGCGGTAGACTGGTTGCCAGTCAAGTTTATAGAACCCAATCTGTCCTGTTATTTAACCCATAACTGGAGGGAAGAGACAGATTAATACCTTTCCCATGGATATTTACGCGTTAGTGAATGCAATGAATTCAACTGGAATTCGAACTCGGCTCTCTGATTTCTCGTTCCGAGCCAATATCCACTGTACCACAACATTAGCCACCCTAAAAACAGTGATATGTACATACAATAAAACAAAAAAAAAAAAAAAAGATAACAACAAAACAAAAATACACTATCGTCACCATCATATATATATATATATATATCTTCACCATCAACAATAGAAAACGACAATAGTTTTTGTGCACATATCTAATAATAAAGATAAGAGTTAAAATAAGAAACGTGTTTTGCTGTTTGAAGTTACTACACACTTTGGGAATTAAATAATTTAGAAGTGTTAATAATTTAGAATATTCCCAAATAATCTAATTCTCAAAATGTTCTAAAAATGGTAAAAATCAGTTAATCAATCAATCTATTTATCATACATTCAATCATAAAATTCATTTATACATGTTGCAATAGTTACAAACATGATGAGTGATACCAGAAAATTATCTGCCGAGAGATTAAAAACACACGCAGACATTGTGATAAACGTTGTTCCGTGATACAAATATTCCATGATATATAAATTAATTGATGTTCCTATATACTTTCAGTCTCATTTCTGAGATTGAAAACATATGCAAATTTCTATGATGAATGAATGAATAATAGATGAATTTTCCATTATCCTCTAACATATATTCCAAAAACTATGAAATGTTTAAAATTTAAATTTTAATTTTAAATTTAAATTTCAGTGAATTTGAATAAATGAATTTAAACTTAAAAAAAATATTGGAAAATCTCTTTACGACTTTTAAAATAGTCTGTTACTTATCTTGATTTTGTATCTATCTTAGGAAAAATACATTTGCTCCTCTCCGCTAAAATAGTCACTCTTTATGATTTAGAAGTCAATATAGTGCTTTTTCTATAAGCTTACTTTCTTTTATATGACTATTCAGGTTTTTGCTATAGGTTTGAAAACCAATTTATAACTTTTGAGATATTATTCAGCTTGCTTTGCTAATAAATTAATACGCTCTAATACGCACTTTATACTTTAAGAACTGAAATCAGTCTAGTGCTTTTTTTATGAATCTTTCTTTTCTTACCTTCATCAGGATCTTGAAAAGTTTCGGCTGTGGATAATTGTAAAAGGAACAAGAGACATAATACTGTCCAGAATGCTATCATGGTACGAAACGAGATGGACGTTGGGTCGATTGTGATTGAGTTTTGTGCGCTGGGAAAGGCTGAGATATTCAAGGGTGGAGGAGGGTTACCCCGTAGCGAAGTCCACGTACCTACAGCTCATTGCTTACCTGGCAATCGGATATGTTATGTATCGATCTTTTGGGACGAACGTTGGAACAGCTGTGACGTCGTTGGAGGGATTGTCTTCATAGATAAAATTGTAAATAATGCATTTACTGGTACCTGTGTAAAAATGGTCATTGTAGTTGTAATGGAGTTGGTGATACGATAGCAGTGATGGTAACAAAGGTGGGGGTAATGTCGTTCCAGGTGAGAGTAGGCGTAGTAGAAGTGATTACTCATTAAGGTCCGCAAGTGTTTAATGGAAGCAGTTACAGTTGAGGCAGTGAAATTGAACGAGAAGGATGTGTGAGCACATCTGGGTATTTACTGGGTTAAGCCACGTTTGTCACTAGAACGATCTTGATAATCAGAAAGGACATGGAAATCTAGTTTCGAAAGAAGTAATCCGTTTGACTAGCTTTTTAATAAATACGAAATAAATAATTTGTCACAGGAAGATTTATTCACTATTGCTGTAGATATTAAGTAAAATAAGTCTGTCTCAAGGCTATAATAATACTAGCAATATAGCCCGGCGTTGCTCGGGTGTAATGAAAGCTTTAAAACTTATCCATGGTCCTGGAGCTCAGACTCAGCCAAAAGAATATTTGTGTGAAATTTGGTGAGAATCGGATAAAAATTGTGGATTTGTATAAAGGACATACAGACAGATAAACAGACACACACAAACATCTTGCCTTTTATATATATATATATATATATATTATCGATTTTCTGCGGTATTGCAAGAACTGCAACCTTGAAACTTCTGAATATCGTTTCTTATGTCTTTGTCTATGAGTGTATCAAATTTGATTAAAATCGGACCACTCCTTCTATAACCCGATTTTTTCGATTATCGATTTTCGATATTTATCGGGGTACCTCGACACAAAATCTAGCTAAGAACACTCGCAGACGCTTATAGTACAACTGTGTAAATCTTCAAGAAGATCGTTTCAGCCGTTTCGGAGTCTATAGGTAACGGACACACACACACACACACACACATAAAGTTCCATTTATAAATAAGTTTAGATCAGTTTCCATAGACTTTATCCGTGAGATTATCTTGGCCTTCATTACTCTACTATTTTTAATGCCATGTCCCTTCGAGACACAGAGGATCATGACTCTCCACATATTCTTTTACTTTATTATCTGTGAATTGTAAAAACATCTTCAGAAAAATAATTAAGTGGATTTCTATTGTTTTACCCTCGGCTTTAAATCCCGTTCTCCTACAGTATGTAAGCGATTATGACTCTGCACGGATTTCTTTTCTTTATTATCTATGATTTGTCATAACTTATTATGAAACATAGTAGAGTAGTTTCCTGTTGCTTTCTGCTTGGTTTTGAATTCAGTATCGTTTCTGTCGATGGTCTGTCACTCACGGCTAGAAGGTCAAGCCAACCCTGATAACGAATGAGGTACGTGATATGGTGATTTTCTAAGCGTAGCTTAGATGTGTCACAAGGCCGAAAGCATGTGGTACCCAGTGAAAATCGAACTCACTACACAGTTGTAACGGGTTCTAGCGAGACAAGCTTGCTAACCATTGTACCACGCCGAGGTGCCCAGATGAGGTGTGTGATATGAATGAAGGTGGTAGGAAGCAAAGATTATGAGGATAACGATTATAAATAACGATTAATTATTGTCTTGAAGTGGTCAAGATTAAAACGTTCAGGGAAGCACCCACACGGGAGTCTTTTCTACAAAATAAAGCAGGAATTGTGTGCTCTTCTTGTGGGCTGAAACCACGTTAATTGGGTTATCAACACCATACTATAAAAACAACAACACAAAACAAAATAAAAAAATAACAAGCAGGACACTCCTCTCTTACCGAATTAAGTTAGTAAAAATTTGTGCAACCTTTTTTCTTCAGTCTTCTCCCTATTTCTTTTGCTCCTCCATTTTTAAAATCTCATGTTTCTTCAAAGTGTAGGCGATCGTGGCTCTCCACACATTTATTTTCATTATTATCTGTGAATTTCCAGGCCTTCTTGGGAAGATAGTAGAGTTATTTCCCTGTTATCCTTTCTCCTGTTCAGGATTTCAGAGTTTTCCTTCTCTGAGATTGGTTGCAATTCAAAGCTGGGAGGCGAAGAGATAAATCTGTACCTCTCCTAACGACATTTGTACGAAAGTGAACACAAAAGCATTAGCCTGAATTTGAACCCTGTTCGCTGAACTCACTTTCCATGCCGTCGGTGGTTACGACTTCTCTGTTTTATTTACAAAGCTAAGCTTATTCCGGACAATTGCATAGAATACTGGGGGGGGGGGGGGATACAGCTACTGCACTAACAATGGTCTGCGAGATCAGCCTTATTTTTCAATAAAAAAACAAAAACAAAAAAGCGCATAGTAAAGTTTTTGATTGTGTATTCCCTCCAGTTATGGGTTAAATGATGGGACAGACTGGATTCTATAGCCTTGGCTGACAACCAGTCGACCGCAGAAAGCAATGGCAACCTACTACAGTATAATCTTTTGTGCAGTCAGTCATGTCTCGAAAGAGACATGATCGCCCAAAGCTTGTATCACGTATGGCACTTAACTGACTGAATGGTAATTTATGATTGGTGACGATAGGGTTGTTGGAGATATCAGTTAAGTGCCATACGTGATACACGCTCTGGGCGATCATGTCTCGAAAGAGACATGACTGACTGAGCAGAGGATTATTCCGCAGTCGGTTGCCATTGCTTTCTGCAATAGACTGGTTGCTCTCCGCGGCTATAAAACCCAATCTGTTCTTTTATTTAACCCATAACTGTAGGGAAGAGACGGATTAATACCTTTCCCAATGGTATTTGTGCGTAAGTGAATGCAAGAAATTCAACTAGAATTCGAACTCGGCACCCCGATGTTGGAGATGAGGAAGGCAATAATAGTCGAAATAGAAGTTTTGATTCTGAAGGAAGTTGTTTTATGTTAGAGTTACGGTGACTTAAGATGAACAAAACGGAGATCCGAAGGCAAATTGGCATGGCAAAGGACGCGTTCCAGAAGATGAGCAAAATACTAACACACAGGAAAATCTCAATAGAAACGAAGAAAAGAGTTCTAGACTGCTACGTGATGTCAGTTCTTCAATACGGCTGTGAATGCTGGACAATATTATCGAAAATGAGGACAAAACTGGAAGCGGCCGAAATGTGGTTCTACAGAAGGATGCTACGGATATCGTGGACTGAGCATGCAAGCAACGAGGAGGTGTTGGAAAGAATGGCAACAAAAAGGAAATTGATGCTGAGCATCAGGAAGAGACAACTGAAGTTCCTGGAACATGCAATGAGGAAAGAGAGCCTGGAGAACCTGATACTGACTGGTCAGATAGAAGGAAGGAGAGACAGAGGAAGGCAGCGGATAACATATTTGCAGGGCCTGATCAGGTGGATGACGGAACGGGGGTTGCCAGGAGCAACAGGAGCAAACATACTAAGAGCCACAAGGGATAGGGAGACTTGGAGAGCCATGATCGCCTACGTCCTGAAGGGACAGGGCACATAGAAGAAGAAGAAGAATTTGTGTTGGAAATGAGTGAGGGTTATTTTCCTTTCAAAAGTTTTTACTTTGTAAGATTTTAAATTTTCTCAATTACTTTCTGAATATATTTCATTTACATATTATTATTATTATTATTATTATTATTATTACTGAAAAGTGAAAAGAGTTACTGATTTGTTCATTTTAAATTCTTTCTTTTAATATTCTAATCACACTTTTATTTCTTCTAAAATTCCTTCCTTCCGGCAATTCTCTCTCTCTTTTAATAGTCTATCTATACTTTTATTTCTTCTAATATCCATTTCTTTCTTTCTTTCTTTCTTTCTTTCTTTCTTTCTTTCTTTCTAGTATTCATTAATTTCTCAAGTTTCTTTCTTTTAACATGCTGTTATTTTCTTTTTGTTTTCTATCATATATTAATTTCCTCCCTTTCTTTCTTTCTTTCTTTCTTTCTTTCTTTCTTTCTTTCTTTCTTTCTTTCTTTAACATGATTTTATTTCTTTTTTGTTTTCTATTATATATTAATTCCCCCTTTCTTTCTTTCTTTCTTTCTTTCTTTCTTTCTTTCTTTCTTTCTTTCTTTTAACATGATTTTATTTCTTTTTTGTTTTCTATTATATATTAATTCCCCCTTTCTTTCTTTCTTTCTTTCTTTCTTTCTTTCTTTCTTTCTTTTAACATGATTTTATTTCTTTTTTGTTTTTTATTATATATTAATTCCCCCTTTCTTTCTTTCTTTCTTTCTTTCTTTCTTTCTTTCTTTCTTTCTTTCTTTCTTTCTTTCTTTTAACATGATTTTATTTCTTTTTTGTTTTCTATTATATATTAATTCCCCCTTTCTTTCTTTCTTTCTTTCTTTCTTTCTTTCTTTCTTTCTTTTAACATGATTTTATTTCTTTTTTGTTTTTTATTATATATTAATTCCCCCTTTCTTTCTTTCTTTCTTTCTTTCTTTCTTTCTTTCTTTCTTTCTTTTATATTCTGTTCTCTTATGCGTATCAACATTACACAAACTACCGACAAATGTTCTATAAGTCAAAATCCTAAAATTTTCTATTGATTCTAGCACGCGCAAATACACACGTGTGTACAACAGCATGTTATAAGTATTGTAACGAAAGAAAAAAAAATTTTTTTCAAGGCTCTCTACATAAGAATTTTTTTTTTCATTATCCTGAAAATTCATCTACAGTGAAAAAGCGTGTTTATGCCTTTCGCAAGGAAATTAGTGCAAAACTGAACGTAACAAACTCTGTTATAATTTGAACTTTACCCAACTATTTCAATTTCAGCGCCGATAACCGTTACGTTGTTCTCATTTGTGACTACCGGGAAGTTGCCGTGCACGTTCCCTGGTACAACGATGGTAAAAAAATTGCTCCCTATGATTGCTGACATAGTAGAGAGCTTTGAAAATAAGGAAAATGCTGAGAAAATGAACAGTGGAAACAATATAATTGTTAAGAAATATGCAGAGAGAATGGTAAAAACCAAAGAAAGACGCAAGTGATTAAAAAGTAATACCCCAAAAGAAAAGAAAAAATGTTCAGTAAATTGTATATATTGTTAGAATCCAAAACATTGACCCATTAAATAACCCAACAGAGGTTTTCAGTCAGTTAATAGCCATACGTGATATACACTTGGGCGATCATGTCTCTTTCGAGACATGACTGACTAGACAGAAGCTTTTCCCGCAGTTGGTTGCCATTATTTTTTGCTGTAGTCTGGTTGCCGACCAAGGCTATAGAGCCCAATCTGTCCTGTTATTTAACCCATAGCTGGAGGGAGGAACGATTCGACTGGAATTCTAACTTGTCTCTCTGATCTCACATTCCAAGCCGATACCCATTACATTACACCCAACCCAATCCAATTAAACACTTAGTCTTCGGACTAAATTTTACAAATTTTTACATTTTTGTTGTCTTTGTCACAACTTTTCAACCGCCCTAACATCTGGCCTTCATTTTCGTTTCTTTTTCTTTCTTTATTAATTTTTAATTTTGCAGCTGTTATTATTTTTCACTTGTTAAGCTGCGTTAGTTTAATCTGAAGTAGAGATGACGCGTCCTTTCGAGTTTAAACAAATAACGGATTTTTTACCCTATTTGTTCTGTCTTTATATAGCATAGATATGTTATATGACTACAAAAGTAGCCATTTTGTTTCGACATTGCATCTTATAAAGTGATACAGATTGTGTCGAAACTAAATGGCTACTTTTGTAGTGACATTATAACATATTTATGTCATAAATTTGAAATAAATACTATTCGGTCTACTTTGTATTGAGCACTTTCTTAAGAATAGTGTTTTTTGGATACGGAATTTTATTCCATTCATACCTACCCTGTACTTGGTTACACACACACACACACACACACACACACACACACACACACACACACACACACACACATATATATATATATATATTTAGTATATCGAGGCAGCAAGTAATTTTCAAAACATATGCTATTAAATATAAGAGACAATGAATGTCTATTATGTTTAATCATGAGCCGTTCTAAACGTCGTATTTTTGCTTTAATTTCAGTTGAAAATAAAGACAAAAATTCTCCAACATTTGGATAATTAGAAAAAATTAGAAATTTAAAGAAAACCAATAAATAATTATCCAAATGTTGGAGAATTTTTGTCTTTATTTTCAACTGAAATTAAAGCAAAAATACGACGTTTAGAACGGCTCATGATTAAACATAATAGACATTCATTGTTTCTTATATTTAATAGCATATGTTTAGAATATATATATATATATATATATATATATATAGTGTGTGTGTGTGTGTGTGTGTGTTACTTCGACCATGGCGCCGAGATAGAATTAAGAGTGAGGTTGAATATTATCTTTAATTTTTATCAGCTGATGCTTATCATTAAATTTTGACTCGTATTTCCATCATCTTAATTTAGACGCTTTGCATCGCATCTACTTAGAGCGTTACTCTTCCAAAAATCAATAAATTTAAACTGAAAGAAATATAAATAAAGATAAAAATAATATTTAATGAAAGTTAACCCCCCCCCCCCTACCCCGAAAAGAAAGAAGAAATCTGTTCAATCAACAATTGTTAATACTTGCAATTGAAATACTGTATTTTTTCTAGGCTAGAATATTGACTCCCGGTGTCGGTAAATATGAATTTGAATTAAATGTATTTTGATAATATATATGCATTATTGCCACTCCTGCTTATTTCTTATAGAAACTCACTATTCAAGCAGACTTGAACACGAAGCGCCTTAAAATTTTGATGAGATATTGTAATTATTTACACTATTTACATTGTCCGGACTGTTGTCTTCATCTTTGTAGTCATATTCACCTTCAATATCTATCTATATTTCTGAGATGAGGTATCGTAATTATTTACACTATTTACATTGTTCGGACTATTGTGCTAATCTTTGTAGCCATATTCACCTTCAATATCTGTCTATATTTCTGAGATGAGATATTGTAATTATTTACACTATTTACATTGTTCGGACTATTGTGCTAATCTTTGTAGCCATATTCACCTTCAATATCTATCTATATTTCTGAGATGAGGTATCGTAATTATTTACACTATTTACATTGTTCGGACTATTGTGCTAATCTTTGTAGCCATATTCACCTTCGATATCTGTCTATATTTCTGAGATGAGATATTGTAATTATTTACACTATTTACATTGTTCGGACTATTGTGCTCATCTTTGTAGCCATATTCACCTTCAATATCTGTCTATATTTCTGAGATGAGATATTGTAATTATTTACACTATTTACATTGTTCGGACTATTGTGCTCATCTTTGTAGCCATATTCACCTTCAATATCTATCTATATTTCTGAGATTAGGTATTATAATTATTTACACTATTTACATTGTCCGGAATGTTGTCCTCGTCTTTGTAGCCATATTCACCTTCAATATTTGTCTATATATCTGAGATGAAGTATTGTAATTATTTCCGCTATTTACATTGTTCGGATTGTTGTCATATTCACTACGTTTCGGCCGTTGTACGCTCCGGCCTCCTAAAGGTAAATGGAAATGTGGACTGAACCCTTCATACACTGATGTGTTTAAAGGCACATGGCCCATTGGAAAAAAAAAGCGTTCGTTGAATACAGTAACTTGACCCAGATAGTTGTGAGTTCAATACCTGGATGCAGCAGTGGTGAACAAATAACTTAGAGAGTTGAGTTAAAGAAAGATAACTGATACTAAGACACCCGGAAGAGCATGACATGTGGAACTAGAACAATCTATCCTAGTGGACGAAATAAAGGGGTTCAGTTGGAAATTCCAATCACCTGAAAAAGGGTGGAGTGTTGCAACGGTCGTCAAAACATCGTGAATAAGGCAACGAAGACGAGAAGAACAGTCCGAACAATGTAAATGGTGTAAATAAATTGACATATTTTATAAAGAAACACTTGGGAATTAATCGCTCACCGCAGACTAATATATATATATATATATATATATATATAAAGGAAAACTCAACACGTCATTTCAATTGGTTATAAAGTGAGGATAATCCAACAAGATTAGCCAATTGAAATGACGTGTTGAGTTTTCCTTTATAAATAACATATTGCTCTGGATAACATCCATGGAGCTCTCTATATAGATATAACACTTAATATTTTATATTAAGTTAATCTTGTTGGATTATCCTCACCGTTTACGGACTGGACATCTACATATATATATATGTTATATAGCGACAAATAACAAACACGGGTGTATATAAAAATATATGACTTGTGTTTTTATTAACGAACGCTGGACCGTGTCGCCTAGGAGACAGAGAGTTGAGGGAGCGCTTCCAGGGGCTGACGTGGGGTTCGACGTGAGCTGGCCTCTCTGCTTACTCGTCTAGCTTCTTCTTCGACTTCTCGAGACTTCTGGTCTTGTCTGGCTCTCTGCCTAGACTGCCTGTCGAGCCTGACTCCTGTCGAGGCTGACTGGGACTCGACTTCTCTTCTACTGTCGACTTCTGGAGACTCGTCAAAACTGATTCGCTTATCTGTGTTTTCGCAGTCTTTATATATCTTCCAAAAGCGGAAATTGTTTCTTCCGGTTTTTGCCTTGATCACGCGACGCCTACGTAAATTCTCAGAGACACCTGTTCTGTCTGCCTCTTGTGGCCATTTCCGCTACTGCCGGAAATAAGGTCAAACAACCATCCGTTCCTTTCAACGGCCGGAAAACGCCCCCGCTTGTATCAGCTTCCTTCTTCGGGTGGGGCCAGATTATTATATTACATATATATATATATATATATATATATATATATATATATATATATATTCTGTATATGATTCTATACGTAAATTTAAAATAGAACTAAAGGAATTATTGAATATTGAAGTCCCTTCATAACTTTTGACTCATCCTATATAACGTTAAACATTATATTTTCATGTTTTTGTGGAAGATTCCCTTTTTAATGTCATGAGACTCCACAGGTTCCTTTTCTTTTTACACGTTTTCTGTTGTCCTCATATTGATTGCCATATTCACGACGTTTCGGCCGCTCTATGTTCCAACCTTCTTTAGGTGATATACGTTGGAATTTCGAACCGAACTGTTTATTTCGTCCCCCTGGATTGATTGTTCTAGTTCCACGTGTCATACTTTTTTGGTTATCTCAGTTTCAGTTAATTCATTTTAGTAACTCAACTGTCCAAGTTTTTGTTCCCTCTGCTGTGGCCAGGTATTGAACTCACAACTCTTTGGGTAAAGTCATTTTTGGATTACTCGACCAACATTTTATCCACCCTAAAGGCAACAGTTCATGAACAACAGTTCAGCCGATGTAAATAGTGTAAATAGTTACAATTCCTCATCTCAGAAATGCAGAGAGATATTCCTTTTCTTTGTTATTTGTGAATTGCTTTGCATTCTTGAGAAAGATTGCAGACTGTGGTTTCCCGTTGCCATCTTTACGGTTTGGAATTCAGGATTATCTTTCTCGAAGACTAGGTTCCATTCAGAGATAGAAAACTCAGACTACCTGTCTATTTTTATTTAGCCCATTGCTGGTGGAGGGCAGAAAAGAGATTTACTCCTTTCCGAAGGGTATTACTGCGAACGCAAACGGGACAGTCTAAGCTGGGATTTGAAATCGGCTTTTTTTTCCCTTTTTTTACACGTGTAAAGTAAATCAGTGCTAATACAACAGGCAGGCTTTCCTCGGGATTTCATTATTCAATCATCTTTAATTTGTGGCGACATTTTTCAGTGTCATTTCAGGGTTGTTTAAACATACGTAGTATTTTAAAGCAACAGCTGCCGTTTGTTTTATTCTACCTAAACCTGTGTTGACTGCAATAAAGTGGAAAGTTTGTCGGCCTCATACGTCTGCATTGATTGCGCAGAATCAGTTGATATAAAATTACAGGCTTAGTTTCGTTAAATAGATTTAAACTTTAAATAACCAATGAAAGATTAGTACAGTAAGATATGTTACTGAGAAAATAATGACGATTTTATCAGAAACGTGTAAAAGATATATATGAAAATTAGCTCGAAGTGAACTAAGTGATTGAACGTACTTTTGCATATGTACATGCACGTTATTTAATCGTTTAATTTTAAAAGAAAAAGAAAATCATTGTTTCTAGAGTTAACAAATGGTTGAAAATATTATTAACCTATCATTTAAGAAACGATTTCTTCCTGGGTGTTCTTTAAAACTTTTACCTCTTCACCGATATCCGCTACAACACAACGCACATCAAGATATCAATTTAGTTTGGTTTGTTTTACAGCATATCAACCCCTTGGCGCCATTCAATGACGAAGCATTAGTTCCTTCAAAAACGTATTTTTGTTGGTAACGTTTTTCCTTCAAAAACGTATTTTTGTTGGTAACGTTTTTCCTTCAAAAACGTATTTTTGTTGGTAACCTTTTTCCTTCAAAAACGTATTTTTGCTGGTAACGTTTTTCCTTCAAAAACGTATTTTTGTTGGTAACCTTTTCCCTTCAAAAACGTATTTTTGTTGGTAACATTTTTCCTTTAAAAACGTATTTTTGTTGGTAACCTTTTCCCTTCAAAAACGTATTTTTGTTGGTTATATTTTTCCTTCAAAAACAAATTTGTCTCGGTAATATTTTTCATTCAAAAAAGTTTTGTTAGTAATATTTTCCTTCAAACATTTTTATGTATATATTTCATAAAAGTCTGTTTTTATACTTTCATAGTGTTTTTGACCCCTGTTTGGAGCATTAACTTTTTGCCCACAGTTGGGACCCCTAACAGGTGCTACCACCCAGGGTCAGAGTGGATCTAGGAACAACAGCAATTAAGAGGTAGTTTCATGCTCCTCGCAACCTCGAACTCAAGAGGCCTTGCAGTTTACCGTCATACCCAGGACCAGTATCAGTTTGGAATGAGAAATTACACAACCGAGTTGGATTCGTTACACACAGCGAGGATCACTTTGCTTTGGGAAAGTTATAAATCCATCTCTTCTCATCAAAGTTATGGGTTGCATAGCAGGACAGATTGGGCCCTACAGCCCTGCGTGGCAAGCACTCTATCACACAAATTAAGGACAACCTCCTGCGGGAAAATCTTAATCAGTCATGAATCGAAAGAGATTTTTTTTTTAATCGTGTCACCCCAAGCAAGGGTCCAGTTTTGAGATTATGCTAGAAATCAGCGAGGGCGTGATGTGGACGTCATTCAATTGGGCCTCAGTTCTAGATGGGAAATCGGGTGTATGGGTTCCAGACGAATCCAGACTCGAATTCGTCCAGAATCTACAAGCAAAGCATTCAGCGTTGTCCGCTGAGGAGGTGAGGACCTCAAACTCGTTGATTAGTGGGGGTATTGAGGACTTACTCTTGTTAAGCACGCTTTTACAGAGGCGATATGGTGATTTTCTAAGCGTAGCTTAGATGTAGCACAAGGCCGGAAGTCTGGGGCACCTAGTGAGGATTGAACTCATGATTCAGTCGTAACTGATCTAGCGAGATATGCTGGCTAACCATTGCACTCCATCGAAGTGCCCAAATTGAGAGAGACATAATCGCCTATGGCACTTAACTGAATGATCTCTTCACCAAAGTCATTTAGACCAACGTAAACTGGCACGAAAAAAAGAACTGATTGTTGGCTAAATGACTGATAATTCAGACAATTTCATTAGATTTTTGTCTTATTTTGATTTAATAAAGAAGTATTTTGTCCTTTTTATTTTTGAACTGATAACTTCCAGTTGAAGTTTAAAGGTTGGGTTGATGGATCTTACAACATATCAACTATTGTTTCGTTATTAAAGTAATTTTTTAAGTTATTATTGCATTTGAGACGATGATACTTGTTAAGTATGTAATCTACCTTAAGAGTCTGATCTATCAGAAAAACGCATCAGTAAAATATGTGAGCTACGAGTTTACAATTCTGTACGTTAAAGTATTACATTAAAAACAGATATATACGAAATGAGACAAGAAAAACTTAGTCTTTATTTAATATACGATAACGAGTGGAACCGTGCCATTAAAATGACAGAATCGATATATGACGGCAACATATATATTAATGTACCTACTATTGAGTATCTCACATTAAAATATAAGAAAAAAAAATCCAAACCCCTGATCGTGAGAAGAAGCAAATTATATACTGACGTGTATGTACATTGAATATAACACGCTAAAGTCAGCCTTCCCCTACTGAGCGCCAATTCGGTCGGGTTTCAATCCTGGCTAGAAGCAATCGGATGTCTAATCATACTGATGAGCTGTGATACAGCGAAACAGATATGTCTGCGGATGACTATATATATATATATATATATATATATATTATAATAAAGAGGATATATTCTTTACTATTCGACAACATAATTATTGAAAAAGAAATAAGGCACTATTAAAGAGCAAACACATAACTGGTAGTAAAGTTTAATAACTGGTAGTAAAGAGAATGAACTATATATATATATATATATATATATATATATATATATATTATATATATAATACATAATTGGAACTATAATACATAATATGAAATATATATATATATATATATATATATATAATTGGAGGGAAGAGATGGATTAATACGTTTCCCAAGGGTATTAGCGCGTAAGAGAATGCAAGGAATTCAACTAGAATTCGAACTCGTCTCCCCGATTTCTCGTTTCGAGCCGATATCTACTGCACCAAAACGCACATATTTTATTATAATTATCACCTCGATAATCTGCATGTATACAAATCAACCATTCGTCCTTGCATGGAGTACTGCTGCCATATATGGTCAGGCGCCCCTGCTGTTCATCTCAGTGTTCTCGACAGACTCCAAAGGAGAATCAGTAATGTGATAGGTACAGACTTGGCAGCTCGACTACAGCCACTTCCTCACCGACGAGATGTGGCCTCCCTTTGACTGTTCTATAAATACTTTCATGGCTTCTGCTCCAACGAACTTAAGTCACTGGTGCCTCTGCAACAGGTGTTTACTCGTGCAACCAGACTGGCAACTGGGTCCCACCCATTCACAGTTAGATTAACCAAATGCAGACAACAATTCTACACCTGTAGCTTCTTCTCTCGCACTTCCCGCTTGTGGAACTCGCTTCCATATTCTTGCTTTCCTGACGGCTACAACCTCCAGGAATTTAAATGCAATGTCAATACTCATCTCTTAACCACTTGACTCTAGTTCTTTCTTCACCACCCTGTATATCCTTTCCTTTCTCTACACCTTTGCAACTGTCATCACAGCTGTGTTCCCATCCTTCTCTTGCTCTTTTCTAACTGGTTCATCTTCCTCTTCACTCTCTTCTAATTAATCTTTTTTACTCTTATGTAGCCCCCTGCACATCAGTGGCGTTACCGCCTTGCCCGGGGTGATACGATTAAAAAAAAAAAATCCAGGAGGAAGTGACCTGAAGACAATTAATAACTCGGTAGTATGTGGCATCACCTGCAGCATGCTTTCTTTTCACAGACGTCACACACATGTGTGCTCCTGGGGTTGTATGAATAGAAAGAGAGGGGGTGTTGTGTCTCAGTGAAAACCATTTCAACCACACCAACCCTGTGCAAGATACTTAGCCAACCATTTTGAAAAAGACCTGGTGGAAAAACTGGAAGATAAGAGAGCAGCATCGAAACATGGTGGTTCCTCATCCTCCCAAGTAGCGTGTCCGATCTGTGGCAAAATTTGTGCTTCAAATTCTGGTCTTAGAGCTCCCAGAGGGACTCACTTTTCTCAGTGAATTAATACCTCAGTCATGTCAAATACATTTTTGGTCTAGGTTGGGTCTTTATCGATTGTCGATTGACTCCTTAGAATAATGATTTACTAAACAAATAATACAAAAAACATAAAGCAAATTCTTATTTTGACTAATACTATCAGCGTTTGTACACAGTTTAAACATCATTCAGAAATGCAATAAATTATTTTCGGCATGGAATCGCATACTTTTCTATGGTTTATATGCAAAATCCACCGGAAATCTTCATTCACTGTGTGCCGTTTAATTAAACGTGTGCATGAAGATACTTTCTTTTTTTAGGAAAGATGATATATTTAATAAAAACTATGCACGTATGTCACATACTTAAGTAGTACTCTTGATCAGGTCCGTAGCTGATGCTAAAAAAACACCGGGCGCAGAGAAAATTGCTCGGATTTATTAATTGACAATGTGATGACGTCATGAGTGTCATCCGTTTCCAGAAACTATGATTTTTGCGGATTTTTTCGGCTATTCCAATGGAAATTAGGCACAGAACGCAACGAAAGCAGGAAATCGGGTTCGGACTTTCTGAGTATAACCAGTCTTTTCTCCCAAAATTAATAAATAAACATACAGATTTTGACTGCGTTCATTCGGATGTTTTCTTTCTTTCTTTCTTTCTTTCTTTCTTTCTTTCTTCGTGAATTGTTTAGTTTGATTTCTGACGAAGGCATTTTTCCTTGCCCGGATTTTCACTATGATTGCACGGATCGGCCCGGACCCGTGTCCGGTGTGCCCGGTAGTCAGGTACGGCCATGCTCTTGATTCTTTTGGTAAGCATTAACTGCGAATGTACTTGAGTCTAAAAGTAAGCATTGGTCGTTTTTATACGTAAGTAGGTACACTTTGATCGTATTATATTTGCCACTTTATGTAAGTAATAGACGTGTTTATAATTGAGCCTATAGGTAAGTAATTGTCGTCTTTATACTCGCGTTTATAGGTAAACATTGGTAGTATATATACAGGGTGATTGAAAAGTAACACCCTATCTTATGTATGATGGACTCTCTCAACTGTAAAAGTTAGAGTTTGACGAGAGAGTCCATCGTGCATAAAGTAATTCGTCACTTTTCAACCACACTGTATTTTATCTTATCGGAAAATTGGTCATTCGAAAACATCCAAACAGAGGGTGATCCTTTTTGTGAGGAAGTTTTATCCCAGCAATCAGCGAATTTTATGATCCGCCGTTTGGACAACCCAACTTCTAGAGATTAAGAAAATTATGATAGCTTTGAAATAAAAAAAAGATATTCTGTAAAATATGTAATGTTTTATAATTTGCAGTTTGTTTCTGTCTACCTGCTAAAGTAAGTAAAAAGAACTGCGGCAATGAAGAAAAAGGGTTATAACTGTGGTTAGCGTACTCGGAACGATAAATCGGGGAGCCGGGTTCGAATTCTAGTTGAATTCCTTGCATTCGCTTACGCACAAATGCCCTTGGGAAAGGTATTAATCCGTCTCTTTCTTTCAGTTATGGGTTAAATAATGGAACAGATAGGGTTCTATAGCTTTGGCTGGCAACCAGCCTACTGCAGAAAGTAATGGCAACCTACTGCGGGATGATCTTCTTCCCAGTCAGTCATGTCTCTTTTGAGACATGATCGCCCAAAGCGTGTATCACGTATAGTATGTAACTGACTGAGCGTAGCATATCTACTTAAAAATATTCATTTTGTCATCTACATATCATCATTGGCACTTCGGCGCTTTGTAATGGTTAGCCAGCTTGTCTCACCAGATCAATTACGACTGAATAGTGAGTTCGATCCTCACTGGGAGCTCCACACCTTTGGCTTGAGCCATATTTAAGCTACGCTTAAAAATCACATAGGCACTTTGACTTGGTGTAATGGCTAGTAAGCCTGTCTCACTAGATCAATTACGACTGAATAGTGAGTGCAATCCTCACAGGGCGCTCTACGCTTAGAAAATCATCTAGACACTTTAATGTGGTGTAATGGTTAGCAAGCTTGTGTCACTAGGTTTCGTTAGGTCAATTACGACTGAATTGAGAATTCAATCCTCACTGGGTTCTTCATACTTTCGACCTTATGTCACGTCTAAGTTACGTTTAGAAACTCACTAATTACAGCTGAGTAATCCTCACTAAGTGCTCCATACTTTCGGCCTTGTGCCACATCTAAGTTTCGTTTAATAAAACAGGGCATTTCGATGTGGTGTCGTCGGTAGTAAGCTTGTCTTGCTAGGTCACTTACCACTAAGTAGTTAGATCGATCCTCACCAAGTACCCCGTACTTCGAATCTTGTGACACATCTAAGCTACACCCAGAAAATCACCAATTAGTACTGAATACTCTTCACTAGGAGTTCCTTACTTTCGACTTTGTGCCACATCTAAGCTTCGCTTTGTCAATCAGTGCTCTTCAACGTGGTGTAATGATTAGTAAGATTGTCTCGCTAGGTCACTTACCCTTGAGTTGAGTTCGACCCTCACCGAGTGTCCCAAACATTCGATCTTGGGTCACATCTAAGCGACATTTAGAAAAACACCATATCACCATGAAATCTAAAAATAAGCGAGTTAGTCAACCAGACTATTATTACTATGTTGAGCATCAGGAAGCGACAACTGAAGTTCCTGGGACACGCAGTGAGGAAGGAGGGCCTGGAGAACCTGATGCTAACAGGCCAGATAGAGGGAAAAAGAGACAGGGGAAAGCAACGGATAACATATTTGAAGGACCTAATCAGGTGGATGACAGAACGAGGATTGCACGGTGTAACAGGAGAAGGCGTGCTCAGAGCCACCAGGGATAGGGAAAATTAGAAAGCCATGATCGCCTACGTCCTGAATGGACAGGGCACATAGAAGAAGAAGTGTGTCCGATCCTCGCTTGGTGCCGGACAATTTTAAGCTTGTATCCCATTTTATGTTAACCATGCGCTTTTATTACTGCTGTGGTTCTTGGGAGAAAGTAACTTTTTAATAGGTGGATTTGCTAGGCAGTCGGTTTTGAATACAGACTTGGCCTGCTCACAGGCTGGTTGCCAATCAAAGTTAAGTTAGTTATGCTACTAAACCCTAACCTAACCTACCTACATACTAACCAGGGGGAAGAAGAGATGGATTTATGTGTTTTCCATTGGTATTTGTGGTAAAGCAAAAGCTATGGCGTTAGATAGAATTCGAACTCGAAATGCCAATTTCACTTCCCGTACCGATAACACAGTGTAACACAATTTTAACTGTTTTTGTCTTTGGTCAGTAGCTGTTATTTCCTAATTGCTTCTGTTTAGAAAGTAAAGGAAATTATTATTATTATCTCTTCAAACTTTTGTGACCTGGGCAACTTATTCTCCATTACATTCCAGATTCAGCTCTGAGTTTCTGAAGGAGAATTTTCTAGAACTTTCTAAAAGCTTCAAGAATTTCTAGAACATTCTATCATTATAGGTGTCAGTATAATTACAAGAAACTTAAGCTCAAAAGTTCACTTACTTCTAGCTGTCCAAGTGCAGACAAGTTGTGCATTTGTCACAGATAGCATCAAGAGGTTGTAAAAATTACGGCAAAATGGGTTGCAGGATGTCTTTCAAAGTTCATATCCTTGACGCCCATCTTGATAAATTCAAGGGCGTACTCAGAGGAGCAAGTCGACCGTTTCTACCAGGATATACTGCGTTTTGAACGCTGCTACCAAGAAGTGTATAACGAAACACGATGGGAGATTATATTTGGCGAAAGTAATTTACCGTATAAGCGAAAGTAATTTACCGTATAAGCGTAAATCACGAAAAACTACTCACTTCTAAATCTTTTTGATTACTTGTGTATTCCTAGAATAAATAAATGCTAAATGATATATATATATATATATATATATATATATATATATATATATATATATATATATATATATATATATCCGTAACAGTTATCGGAGAGTACCGGAACTGATACGTAAGTCACCGAAGTTACCCAGAGACTACCGCATCAGAAGTCAGACTAGCTCTGAGCTCCACTCAGCTAGAATAATATAAACGGATATACTATTTCCAACGACTTCACTTCAAGACTTGTTTATACTTATTTCTTACCAATAGTATTCCTGGATTTACTCACCTGCGTTCAAGTTTGTATATTACGTTCAATATAACCTACTTTTCTATCTCCATCTCTGTTTTGTTGTTCATTATTTTGTGCGGTTCCTCACCCGGAATACACAATAAGTATAATTGCTATGCAATGCGCACATCAATTTACCCCCACAGTAAGCGGAGATTAATTATTGCTACTTACAATTAGATTAAACTGAAAAAAACAGTTTTAGATTATTTAACTTAAGCAACGGTGTGTTTGATCAGTACTTAGGTGAGTGACCATTTAAGAAGAGACGGTCTGATATACATCTTGAGACTTTGTGCCTAACGAAATACAGACTAACAGAGAATTATAACAGTTTAAAACATCAACAGCATCTGAGACTCATATAGTGACATATGGCTTATAATCAATATCAAGGGCTTCACTCTCATATTCAAATATTTTTTTATTTTATCCATATTGGAACAAAATTAAATCGTTACCTAGACAATAACGACTCTGAACGGTACAGTTACTCGAGGTAGATTGATTCGTTTTCCTCTTCTTATTAATCCTTTGCAAGTTATTTAAAGCCAGAAAATAGTTTTAGATTGTAATAATGTTTTTATTGAGATAATAATTGTTTAGCAACAAAATTCCAACTAATTAACCCATATTTTTGGAGGGGAGAAGAGGGGATTAATACATTACCTATGGGCATTTATGTGTAAATGAATATAACGAACCCGACAGGAATCGAATCATTACCCATTACACTACTGGCACATCCAAAATTACAACACCTGTTATTGCCCAAACGGTCACCCACCAAGGTACTGACCAGGCTCGACATTACTTAACTTCGGTTATAGGACGGGAACTAGTGTTTTAATGTGATACTGCCGTAAGTCTTCGAGGTAGACTGATTTTTTTCTTTTAATTCTAAGTTCAGATTAACAAATCTTTTAAGAGAAAGACTGTTAAAATCCTTTCAGGATATAGTGGGTCAAGGTTCTCCACGACTTCATAGAAAAGACAGAAATAAACTATGTATGTTAAATCATAACCCTTCAGGATATAGTGGATTACGGCTCTCCACGGTTTCATGGAAAAAACAAATTAATTTTTTTCTTTTAATTCAGTATTTGTTTTGATGTGTTTAATTTTGTTCCTCGAAGGTTGATAAAACTGTAGAAGTCTTTGATATGAGAAGTAAGCTAAGCTCATATTAGCAAATCTTTTGAGTGAAAGAATTCATTTTATACCGAATACTTTAAGCAGATTAATTAGAGATCGAATAAAGAAAATTGATAACTAGAGCAGAAGGATAGAGTCTAAGTCATAAAGCCTATTTTTGTGTTTGTCCGGTAGAAAAATTCAAAATGAATCTAATATACACGCTCCCGCCCCGCCAACAAAGGGATGTATATTTTGAATGATTATAAAGTCAGTATTTATTAAAATACATTTCATTTTCAAAGGACCAAGAATCATCACAAAATACGATGAACGGAGTAAGGGTAGGGATATGATTTAACATACATAGTTTATTCTTTTTTTGTTTTTTTTTTCAAGACGTCATGGCATTTTAAAGATAATAAAGGAACAGAATATGTGGCGAGCCATGATCCCCTATATCCTGAATGGTCATGATTTAACGTACATAGTTCTTGATCTACTCAAAGAAGAGCCCCTACCCAAGTGCAACTTTCCTCTCATTCGCGTGGCGTTTTTTTAAAAGAGGAATAACTTTTTGATCAAATTCTCGAAAAAGGACGAAATGTGTGCTAAGTTTTACAAGCATGTTCCATTTTGTATGTGAGTATGTTGATTTTCCTTTGTTTTGATGAAAGGAATTTAAATCTTTTAATATATTGATTGTCGTTGATATTCATACAAGTCTTTTTTTTTCTGAAACGGACTGAGGCTACAAACGCTCGTGAGTCACTTAGATGTTCCATACTATCGAAACAGGAAGAAAAAAAAAGTAACATTAACTATGCGGTTAGCCATGTTAAGCATCATCCCTTTCTTTCCCCCTTACTCGGATGAGCAACAAAAAAAGTAATTCTTGACCTACTCGAAGAAGAGACCTCCCACTAACCAAGTGTAATTTTCCCTTCATTCGTGTGGCGTTTGTTAAAAAGAGTAAAAGAAACTTTTTGAGCAAATTCTCGAAAAGTACGAAATCGGACTTATTCTAAGCTCTTATTTAATAATCGCACAGTCATTTCAATCATCCTAATAATCCGGACATAAAAACCTACCACTCACTACAGCTATGGAAAGATTAACCTTAAATCCCATCCCGAACGACACAGATAGCTATAACAGAAATTAAAAAAAAATCATTTTTTTTCTTATTCCATCTTTCAAATTTTTGTCATTGTGTATATGTGCTGTTGCAACAAATTCATTGTCGGATTGTCGGCGACCAAACCGGTTATCTCATTCCATGTTCTTGTTAGTGAGGAGGGATGTTAGCAATCTGGTAGGATTAAAAATAAGCTCTACAAAGAGTGCAAGAACTCTCAAAGAGTCAACGGCCAGCTCGCTAGAGGCAGTGTTTCGATAAATCACCATGGAGAAGGTAACGGAAAACTATTTCCCTATTAACCTTAAGAACATTCATGACAATTCACAACCAAATTATTAACCCTGACGACGTGAAGGGGGGTCAAGTCTAAAGGAATTGAATCCTCGTCCGGTAAGGACTGACATAATCAACTGGTGTCGTCTGACCGTGATCCAGCGACTATTAGCGTGAACGACGTAAAGGGGACACAATTCCTCCGGAAAGGAATGACATGAGTAACAGGTTTCACCAGACTGTTACTCTGCGATTGTTAGCACCAAACACAAATTAACTCGCGGGACATGAAAAGTGAAAACGTTGAAAAACTGTGGACAGCTGGAGAATCTCAAGCAGGAGGTCAGCAGATTGAATCTCAACATTTTAGGTATATGCGAAACTAGATTGCCAAACAACAGAGATTTCGTCAGTGACGACCACAGAATCATATATGTAGGCGGTAAAAATAATGAAAAAAGAGTCGGCTTGGTACTAGACCAAGGCATGAAGAAATGCGTTCTGTGGTACTGCCAGTTATCCGAAATTATTGTGGTCAAACTGAAGGGAAAGCCCTTCAATATAGCTGTTATAGTGGTGAATGCGCCGACGGCACAAAGCCCTGAGGAGGAAACAGACTCTTTCTACTCAGTGTAAATAACAAGAAATTAGAATTACCATTGGAGATCTGAATGCCAAAGCCGGAAAGGAGAAGGAAGGTGTAAGGGTTGGCAACTTCGGACTAGGAAACCGCAATGACCACGGCGAGAAACGGCTCCATCGGTGCACAGCGAATGACCATGTACTAGCCAACACCCGATTTAAAGAGCACTCAAGACGATTATGGACATGGAGAAGCCCAGGAGGGGATATGAAAAAACAAATAGACTACGCAACTATCTTCAGAAAATTCAGAAATGCAGTTGTACATTGTAAAACTTATCCAAGTGCCGACTACGAAAGCGATCATCTCCCGGTTATATGTAAACTAAGGATAAAACTCTGAACACTGAAGAAGCCTATTGCAGCACCCAGATTGCAATACAACAGACTCGTGAACAAATTCAACCTACAGGAAAAATATAGATTATTGTCTTACCTATGAAATATGGAAATTTACAGATAAGAATAAAACAGAATGCATATCAAGCCATGATCGTTTACGTACTGAAGGGACATAGCATTTGACAACATAAAATGGCCTGTCTGTTTGTATACTATTTTCATTCTTTTTTAAAATTAGAATCTAGTAGGCTTCCGTATATCTCGCGAGATACTGGTAACGCCATATTTGATCGAAATTCAGTTCTGTTGTGCTCTGACTGGGTGGTGTATCTGCAGTAAACCAGTGGTGCGCAGGCTTGGATGATGACACATGGAGACCGTTCCGCTTTCCATAACAGATGGCACAATCTCTTAACCGTACCAGGAAGAACCAAAGGACGTGCTGGATTTACAAATGGGCTAGTATGACCTGCAGTACAAGGCGCTAAGGCTAAAGAGGCTCCCAAAGGTGGTCTGGTATTGGGTTTCTTATAAAAAAATAGCAGAGAAGGCTTGATCATTTTCAGATTTAATGGAGCTCATTTGAACTAAACTGAAACAATTTAGTGTATTTGGGTTAGTCTAGTTCAGCGATTCCCAAACTGGGGGCAATTTCCCCTCAGATGGATTTTCTCATGTCAGAGAGAGAGAGAGAGAGAGAGAGAGAGAGAGAGAGAGAGAGAGAGGTGGAATGTGACGTTGCGCGCTTGCCAAAACTAACCCTAATATTGATGCACTGGTGCACAAGAAGCAGCATCACCCTTCTCACTAATTTAATTCTGAAGTAAAAGAGCAAACAAAAGTCCTTTTATTTGTTACTAACCGTTCTCTATGGCTATACTTACTTGTTACTAACTGCTCTCTATCCACTTTGCTCTGTAACTATAAGTTTATTAATATATTTGTACATTTGAAAAATAAATTAGTAAATAGGTTCAGTGTGTTTTAACTACTCTTTCTCTCATACACATGAAGGGGGAATCTGGATGATTGAACTGGGTGTCGGGGTAAATGACAGAAAAAGTTTGGGAACCACTGCTCTAGTTGGAGTGTGACTTAAATTCGATGGGATGTTTTAAAAGTATTTCATATGAATTTTTTTCATATACATAATTTATCGTAGCTTTTTAGTTAAAGTGTTTCATATTTTACACAAAACGCATCATCTAAAATATATCATTTTTTTTATAAACACGTTGATGAATACTATTAAGGAAGGTGTCCCGTAAATCCTATTAGCCTAGAGGCCTCTTAAAACCGGACCTGAATACAGAATATTACATTTGGGGTCGGCTTTGTTGCCGGAATTAACGAAAGAATATCAATGATTTTCTTTCTGGATTTATTTCCATAGCCTTTGTAAATAGGAATTGCATCCGGGTACCGTTCTGTGCACTAATAGACAGTAAGCTAATTTTGCAGACAACGGATGTTATAATTAGTTCAACTTCACTGGTTGCCCGACTCTTATTGTTCCACGATAAGTTGATTATAATAAATAATATCTATACTGCAATGGGACAAACTAAGAAACTGTTTATCGCACCAGATGATGCGCTCTCTCCCACAGGCCGTATACAAATCAACCATTCGTCCGTGCATGGAGTACTGCTACCATATATGGTCAGGTGCCCCCGATGTTCATCTCCGTGTTCTTGACAGGCTCCAAAGGAGAATCAGTGATAGGTGCCGACTTGGCGGCTCGACTACAGCCACTTTCCCAGCGACGGGATGTGGCTTCCCTTTGTCTGTTCTATAAATACTTTCATGGCTTCTGCTCCAACGAACTTAAGTCACTGGTGCCTCTGCAACAGGTGTTTACTTGTGCAACCAGACTGGTAACTGGATCTCACCCATTCACAGTTAGATCAACCAAATGCAGACGACAATTCTACTCCTGCAGCTTCTTTTCTCGCACTTATCGCCTGTGGAACTCGCTTCCTTATTCTTGCTTTCCTGACGGCTACAACCTCCAGGAATTTAAATGCAATGTCAATACTAATCTCTTAACCACTTGACCCTAGTTCTTTCCTCACCACCTTGTATATCTTTTCCTTTCTCTCCACTTCTGCAACTGTCATCACACCTGTATTCCATTTCTTCTCTTGCTCCTTTCTAACTGGTTCGTCCTTCTCTTCACTCTCCTCTAATCTTTTTACTCTTATGTATCCCCCTGCACATCACCGCCTTGCTCGGGGTGATATGATTAAAAAAATGTCTGCACAGTATAATTGAAGTATAAACTAAAGGTATCCTCTGTGGATGCTGAACAAACACCAATGTTCTTGAGTAGGGGTATGTAATGGTGTTTAGCTAGTCGTTGTAGCATTGCTCGGTAACAAGTAGCCGTTTAATAAGCATGTATGTATGGGGTGTACCAGTAAATAAACGGAACTGAAGCCCCCCCCCCAAAAAAAAAGAGATGTCAAATCTAGATTAAAGACTTCAAGTTTCCCCTTCGAGTCTAATGTACTTTTCCGTCCTTTTCTTCCATGTCCCATAGACTCCTGCTAAGGATTATCCCAGTGTTTTCGTCACAGCCCTCTTAATGGCCCCCATGTCCGGGAAACGAGTCTCCTTGATGAACATAGCCGTGCATAACAAACCTCTCTACTCACCCGTTCTAGCTCCGTGTGATTTTTTCTTTTTCCTCAAGCTCAAAGGGATAATCAATGGAACCTGTATTCGTCTATCAAGAGGACCATGACGATGGAGCAGCGGAGAATCCTTCCAAGAGAGCATGGAGGTGTGGTGGAGAAGAATGGGGAAGTGCGTTGAACTCGAAAGGCGATAATTTCGATGAGGAAAACTTGTAAACGAGATTTTACATAACTTTTTTTAGCCTTCAGTCCTGTTTCTTTTCTGACACACTTCATATTTGTGTGAATTCGTGTGCATGTACAGAAATTACTATACATTAACGAACAAGGCTTACTGAATTTTAAGCATCGGAAACTTATAGTGATAGACAGTAAATCTACTTGCTAAACCAGGGTTTTTCAAACTGTGGTCCGCGGACCACAGAGGGTCCTCAAGTATAAGATAGGGGGTCCGTGGATTAACTCATCACGTGAAATTCAAAGTAATTTAAATTTAATTTTGTGATATTTTGCATCAACGTGCAGTATTAATTTATTTCATTTGAACACTTATGTCTAAAGTAAGCTTAAAACCAGTTTTTACTACGTTAATGCAAAACTATAAGCTATTTTAGTAAAAATTTATGCATAAATTTCATAAGCGTTTATAGTGGAAATATAAAGGGGTCCGTAAGTCAACAAAGTTTGAAAAGCCCAGTGTTAAACAGTGAAGCAAACAAGTACATAAACCGATAGAGGCAGATATATGCTAACAATAAAATTCTGTTTTCGTCTTCGTTAATTCCACCATGTCTTCAAATTTTATTCTGAGCCTCGTTTTAAAGCTCACATTGCCAACATGTTCCTTCAGGAAGGGTCTTACGCCAACGCTTCAAGCAAGAACTTCTCCAAATTCTATTCATCTCTCCACACACAATCCCATAGCTTTTTGAAATACTTTCTATCAATTCCCTCATTTGTTATTCATTGTCATTGCGTGTTTGAATCCTGTAATTTCTGCTTCGTCGAATATGAGTTTTAATAGATAAAATAGAAGTCACGGAAATTATAAGAAAAGAAAAACAACCGTATACACTAAAGATGAAGTCAAATAGAAACCATTTGAAAAAGAGGCGGAATTGATAAACCACCTCCACAATAATCGTTCCTGGCGCCTCGTTCAGTAAGCCGCCATTGACAAAAGGCATAAAATGGAAAAGTATCATGAAACGAAAGTGTCTGCATCCTCCTCAGCCATTTTATTTATTTTTTATTTTTTGAAGACGTGTGATATAAAGTCAATCCCTCTTGTTTGAAAATTTTATTTCATCCATCCTTTGTTATACAATACTGTAATAACACACACATACACATAAACCTGTCCATACACACACACACGCACCTGTGCATACACACACCTACACGTATTATCGCTCTCTTTAAAACTATGATCATAAAATATTTTAAACTCTTTTACAGCCATAGTCGCGTCATCTGCACGCTTGACTAATTGTATCAACATTTTCGTGCAATTTTTTCCGTTTCTTTCTTTCTTTCTTTCTTTCTTTCACTGCATACTCTCTTTCTTTCTTTCTTTCTTTCTTTCTTTCTTTCTTTTACTACCTTTTTCATCCTTTTACAAATCTATTTCTTTCTTTCACTGTCTCTTGCTTTCTTTCTTTTACTCACCACTTCTTTCTTTCTTTCTTTCTTTCTTTCTTTCTTTCTTTCTTTCTTTGTATTTCACTGCCTCTTTTTTCATTCACTGTCTTTTTCTTTCATTCACCACCTCTTTTTTCCATTCTCTACCTATTTCTTTCAATCTCCCTCTTTCTTTTAATCTGCTCCTTTCTTTCATTCACCGTCTCTTTCTTTCATTCACTACCTCTCTATTTCTTTCATTCACTGCCTCTTTCTTTCAGTCTGTCTCTTTATTTCATTTCTTATCTCTTTCTTTCAATAATTGCCTCTTTCTTTTTCTTTCTTTCTTTCTTTTTTACCACTTTTGTTCTTTCTTTCTTTCACTACTTCTGTCTTAAATTCACTACCTCTTTCTTTTTTCTTTCTTTTTCTTTCATTGATTCTTTCTTTCACTGCTTCTTTCTTTCTTTCAATTACTGTCTCTTTCTTTCTTTCTTTCTTTCAATTAACGCATTCTTCTTTCAATCACTACCTATTTCTTTCTTTCATTCTCTACCTCCTCTTTCTTTCTTTCTTTCTTTCTTTCATTGCATATTTCTTTCTTTATTTTATTTACTGCCTCTTTCTTTCTTTCTTTCTTTCTTTCTTTCTTTTTACAATGAAAAAGTGTTTTAAGAATAAGCGGTTATTAAATTTGAGAAGGAAAGAAGGTAGACACTATAATCCACCTACCGTGAGAATTTTTTTGTAGCATGGTATGTTTCACGTTCATTTTAAGTCTAGATGCACTGGCTGTCATGATTACCTTAAAACTGTATCAGTAACCCAGTCAAATAAAGATATGAATAAAAATAAAATAAATATGAAATAAATGTGTATCACAAATATATATTCAAATATTTTTTCACGTTGTTCATCATTTTGAGAATAATAATAGTATACCATTTACCTTTTCCTGCTGTATACATAAAATCAGTCTGTTAGTTAAGTGCCATCCGTCATACATGCTTGGGCGATCATGTTTCGAAAGAGATATGATTGACTGAGCAGAATATTTGTCGCAGTAGGTTGCCATTACTTTCTGCAGTAGACTGGTTGCCAACCAAGGCTATAGAACCCAATCTTACTTTTTATTTAACCCATAGCTGTCAGGGAAAGAGACCTTTCCCAAGGGTATTTGCGCGTAATTGAATATAACGAATTGTACTGCAATTCGAACTCGGCTCACCGATTTCTCGTTCCGAGCCGATATCCACAGCACCACAACGCACATCTAATATATACAATACTCGATCCATAATAATAACGAACATTTATACCTTTATAAAATTAGCTATATTCAATGTTGATTGATTGTTATTATACGGCTTATCAGTCTTTTGTAGGTTATTTAAAGCCAGAAAATATTTATAGATTGTAAGAATCTGTTTTTGGTGATAATAAGGATTTACTAATACAAATCCTATAATTAACCCATAGCTGGTGGGAGAAGAGTTGGATTTATACATTTCCCAATGATATTTATGCGTAAGTGAATATAACGAACTCGACTGGAATTATAACTCGACGAGAAATAAAATTCCGATCCGTTATCCATTACACTACCCGCTCATCCAAGCTTACAAACCTAGTACTTGCAAGCTTTTAATCATTTAAGTACTGACCAGGTTCGATGTTGGTTAACTTCGGTGATCGTATGAGAACCTGTGTTTCATCGTGATACGGCCGTAAATCAGCTATATTCACAAAATCAGTAAAAGTTGACCGACTCAAGTTTTTTGCATTTAACGCTTGCCAATGAAAATAATATTAAATTCTAAATTTGGAATTCTTAGAGTTTCGCAAGAAACGTAACAATTTAAATTTACAACTTTTGACACGAAACACTAGAGTCAGTTAAAAAGATAAGTCATTGAACTTTTATTGATTTACTAGCAGTATAGCCCGGCGTTGCTCGGCTGTAATGAAAGCTTTAAAACTAATCCATGGTCCTGGAGCTCGAAACTCAGCCTAAAGAATATTTGTGTGAAGTTTGGTGAGAATCGGATAAAAATTGTGGATTTGTATAAAGGACATACAGACAGATAAACAGACACACACACAAACATCTTGCCTTATATATATATATATATATATATATATATATATATATATATATATATATATATATATATATTATCGATTTTCTGCAATATTGTAAGAACTGCAACCTTGAAACTTCTGAATATCGTTTCTTATGTCTTTGTCTATGAGTGTATCAAATTTGATTAAAATCGCACCACTTCTTCTATTCTTCTATAACCCGATTTTTTCGATTATCGATTTTCGATATTTATCGGGAGTACCTCGACACAAAACCTAGCTAAGAACATTCGCAGACGCTTATAGTACAACTGTGTAAATTTTCAAGAAAATCGGTTCAGCCGTTTCGGAGTCTATAAGTAACGGGCACACACACAGACACATACACACACAGACAAAGTTCCATTTAAAAATAAGTTTAGGTGGAATATTATAGCTCTAGTGACATATTGAGCACATTACAAATTAATTTATTGTAGTTTTTACGTATTTTTAATTGTATTATTATTTTTTGATTCCCTATTAAATTTTGTCTTATGGGACATTTGAAACTACTTTTCAAGGTTACATTTCAAATAAATTGTGCTTACATAAGTTGGTTGGATTCACGACATACCAGCCTTATTTAATGTGTAATTTATTATTGTTATTGTTATTATTATGATGTCATTTTTCATCATATTTTATTTCTGCTATGGTCGCACTACCTACAAAGTCTTCGGGAAGACTTAAGGCAGGTCGTGACGTGTTGTTATGGCTCCATTTCATGTTTTTTCTATTTTCCCCATCATCCCTAGCGTTACATAGACAAAGTTCTCCTTTGTGTCTGGGCTGTACTTAATAAGACAATTTTTTGTATATCTCTTAAGCTGGGGTTTCCAGGTATTCTTTCAATGTGTTGTTTTGTTCCATTTTTTTATCATTCCAAGTGCACCTACTATCACTGGCACAACTCTTGTTTTCAATTTCCACATTTTTTCTATTTCAATTTCCAGGTCTTTATATTTTGACAGTTTTTCGAATTCCTTGGTTGCTATGTTACAATACGCTGGACAAGCCATATCAATTATTAGGCAAGTTTTTTTTTCTTTTTGGTTATTATTATTATTGTTATTATTGTTGTTGTTTTTATTGTTATTATTATTATTATTATTATTGTTGTTGTTGTTGTTGTTATTATTATTGTTGTTGTTGTTGCTGTTGTTTCCTTTGATTTCAGGTGTATACTCATTTCTTTCCGGGTCCCAACCAGAGACCTAAGGTCAGAAATAGCATCATGACATTTTCCACTGAACATTTTAAGAAAAATAACCCTAAGTTCACACACATTTTTATAAAGCCCTTCGTAAAGTGTGAACTGTACTTCTGAGTACATTTTTTTTTGTATTTCTTTAAGGCTTGGGCTACTAAGGATCCCTTCAATGAACCTATAAGAATCTGTTCCGATCAAACAGAGGGCTCTAACTACAACTGGAATTGTTGATGTACTCACTTGTCACATTTTTTAGATTTCCATTTCAATGTCCTGATACTTTGGTAGTTTTTTGAAGTTCTTCAAAGATACATTACTGTTTGCCATATCAATAAGAAGGCATATTTTGTTTTTGTGGTATCTGATCACGATGTCTAGGAGATTAGATTTGATTGTTATCTCTGTGTGTATTGTAAAGTCACATAAAATTGTTACAGGTCGTATGTCTGTAACCAGATCTGTGTGATGTTCAAACCGAATCCTTGCATTTTCCTATCCGTAAAACTCGCATATTTTCCAGTTCAGATATTGCCCCATTTTGTCATGCCGGGTTTTAAATTCAGCGGATGCCGAAACAGTGCAAAGATTATTTCTGGATATTTTACACAGAATGTTAACTTTTGCACTCATCAGGACTGGTGAAAACTATTTTGTCTTTTAAGTCATTGTTCGATACTCACTGGGTGCTTCAGGACAGTAACTTGGAAGCTGGGTCTGTTAGACTTAATAAATTTGTACATTTATTTTTGATAAAGGTTTCCGCGCATGCGTGTTCCACCATAATAACAGAGGATATTTTTCATCATAAAATAATTGTCAAAGGCGAGGCGATCTTTCATGCATGTATTTGTATGTGTTGTTTACGCATGCGTACATACTAGAAATGTGTGTGAAACTCCAGGCGTTGCATGTAAGAGTTGAATAACAATCACCTAGGAAGGTGGGTGTCAGAGAAGAGCGGGTGAAAGATAAAGAATTTAGAAACTGAAGCGATAAAAATGTACACGTTAAAACGAAAAGTAAAATATTAAAAAAAAAAACAGTAAAAAGAGGTAAAAAATAACCCAAAGAAACAATGGTAATACAAGTGGTAAACAAGTGGTAATATCAAAATACAACACGATGAACAAAAAACAAAAACAAAAACACTTAAACCGGTTTATCTGAACTCTTTCATCAGAAACCACATTGTATTACGATATTATCATTTTATGGTTATGCTATACTAGCAGTATAGCCCGGCGTTGCTCGGGTGTAATGAAAGCTTTAAAACTAATCCATGGTGCTGGAGCTCAGACTCTTTGGACGCACGAAAGACTAAAAAGCAATAGTTGTTTCCAGTTAAAGCGAAACTGTAGACTGAAAGAAAAATGAATGGATGTAAGTCAAATTTTGATTTCCTGGTATCGATATCAAATAAGTTTTTTCGTCGTAAACTGAATTTTCAAGGCTAAATAAATCCTCTGAGTAAATTGTATCATGGCTGAGACAATTATACCCGCTTAGAGCCAAACCCGAAGCAAAAAGTAAAATAAAAGGCCTGAAAAAAATACAGACATACAGGCAGATAAACAGACGCACACACAAAATTCTTGCCTTATATATATATATATATATATATATTATCGATTTTCTGCACTATTGTAAGAATTGCAACCTTGAAACTTCTGAATATCGTTTCTTATGTCTTTGTCTATGAGTATATCAAATTTGATTAAAATCGGACCACTCCTTCTATAACCCGATTTTTTCGATTATCGATTTTCGATATTTATCGGCGGTACCTCGACACAAAACCTAGCTAAGAACATTCGCAGACGCTTATAGTACAACTGTGTAAATTTTCAAGAAAATCGGTTCAGCCGTTTCAGAATCTATAGGTAACGGACACACACACACACACACACACACACACACACACACACACACACACACACACACACACACGCATACACACACAGACAAAGTTCCATTTATAAATAAGATTAGATATTGATGCCATATTGTGAGATCTGTGTTGTGGAGTAGTGGATATCGCCTCGAAACAAGAAATCGGAGAGCCGAGTTTGAATTCTAGCATTCATATACGCATAAATACCCTTCTCCCTTTAGCTAGACAGATTGAGTACTATAGCCTTGATTGGCAACCAGTCTACTGCAGAAACTAATGGCAATCTACTGCTGGAAAATCTTCTGCTCAGTCAGTCATGTCTCTTTCGAGACATGATTGCTCAAGCGTGTATCACGTATGGCACTTAATTGACTATATTTTTGTTATCACTTTTTAAAATTATTGTATTCTTATTGCTTTAAAATATCTGTTTTTATGACTGTAGTTAAATGCGACATCGAACTCCAAAGGCGCATTGGAATAGCGAAAGATCTCTTCTCAAAGAAGTGAAGTAAAGTATTAAGAAATAGGAAAATTTCACTGGAAACAAAGAAAACAATACTGAACTGCTATGTAATATCAATTCTCCTAAATGAAATTGAAACCTAAACAAAATATTAAAAAAGTGGAAAATCACATTAGAAACAATGAAAAGAGTACTGAATGCTATGTAATATCAATCCACCCAGGGCCGTAGCTGATACTAAAAAAAACATCGGGCACAGAGAAAATTGCCCGGATTTATTAGTTGACAATATGATGACTTCATCAGTGTCATCTGTTTCCAGAAACTATGATTTTTGCGGATTTTTTCGGCTATTCCGATGGAAATTAGGCACAGAACGTGAACGAAAGCAGGAAATCGGGTTCGGACTTTCTGAGTATAACCAGTCTTTTCTCCCAAAATTAATAAATAAACAAACAGATTTTTACAGCGTTCATTCGGATGTTTTCTTTCTTTCTTTCTTTCTTTCTTTCTTTCTTTCTTTGTGAATTGTTTAGTTTGATTTCTGACGAAGACATTTTTCCTTGCCCGGATTTTCACTATGATTGCACGGATCGGCCCAGACCCGTGCCCGGTGTGTCCGGTAGTCAAATGCGGCCATGAATCCGCCTATATGCTATTGGAAGCTAAGTATTAAAAAGGAGGAACATTTCATAAACAAAGAAAAAATTACTGAACTGCTATTTAATATCAGTTTTTCTATATGACATTAAAATCTCAACAAAGTATTAAAAAACAGCGAAATCTAATTAGAAACAACGAAAAAAGTACTGAACTCTTATGCAATATCGGTACTTCTATATGGCAGTGAATACTGCACCATCTCGTCACAGACGGAGAAGAGACTTGAAGCAACAGAAATGTAGTTCTACAGAAGGATGCTGAGAATAACACGAACTGAACACGCGGGCAACAACAATGTTTAAAAGGAAATAGAAACAAAAAGGACACTTACGTGAAGCATCAGAAAGAGACCGTTGAAATTTCTAGAACATATAAGGAGGAAAGAAGGCTTGGAAATTTTGACACTCACAGCACCAGTGATTAGGAGATATAACGTAAACAAAATAATTGCTATTTACTTTTAACATAACTTGACATTGCGACATCTCTCCTGCAGAGCCAGGAGGTTTTTCCCGTCTGAAACAATCCTGTACATATACAAATCTACCATCCGCCCGTGCATTGAATACTGCTGCCATATCTGGTCGGGTGATCCTGCTTTCCACCTAGGGGTCTTTGACAAAATCCAACGGAGAATCTGTAATGTGATCGATCCTGGCTTGGCAGCTCGGATACAGTCACTTTCTCACCGGCGCAGTGTGACTTCCCTGTGTCTCTTTTGAAAATACTTTCACGGCATCTGCTCAAATGAACTTAGCTCACTGGTACCTCGTATATATGAATTTACTCGAGCCACAACATTAGCAACTAGGTCCCACCTTTTACTGTGAAACCAATAAAATGTAAACGCATTTACTCCATCAGCTTCTTTTCTCGTACTTCCCGCCTCTGGAATCCCCTTCCGTTTACTTGCTTTTCCCGACAGCTGCAATCTTCAAGAATTTAAATGTAAAGTCAATTGTCATCTCCTAACTCACTAACATGCATCGTCTCTCTCTCATGCTTCTTTCTCTGTCCACCCAACTCTCATCAGTATTCTCATCCTTCGCTTATCCTCTTCCTACCCTCTGTAACCTGTCACTCTTTTTCATAACTTTCCTCTTATGTAACCCATAGCACAACAGTGGCAGTAAAATGCCTTGTTTGGGACGACACGATTATAAAAAAATATTCAGTTAGTAAGAAGGAAGTTCCACTCAGACACTCGTGAGGATGCTTCCACTAACTTAGTAATCTTAATCCTTTCAAGTCTACAATCAATATCCTATATATATATATATATATATATATATATATATATATATATATATATATATATAGATATTGGGACGCTGATGTCGGAGTAAACGGACGTGTTTTTTCATGGCTCTAAGAAAGAGATGTTAAGGAAAGTCTCGATTGTATTTTTTTAAATTATTTTCAATTTTGACAATATATTATTCTAATATTCTTCTAGTTTATTATATTATAATATTAGATGATATTTTAGTTATGTTATCTATTTATTTATTTTACTTATTCATTACATTTAAGCGAAAGTTATTTGTTGTTTTTACGAATGCGGTCATAATTTTATTCATTACATTTAAGCGTAATTTATTTGTTGTTTTTACGAATGCGGTCATAATTTTCGAAATTAGTGGAAAGCATTTTTTTCCATTATTAATTATATTCAAACATAGCTTCTTTTATAACATTTAGTATTAATTTTAAATGTTTACATTTTCTTTTTTTTTCTTCATTTGTAATATAACGTAATTTCAATTTTATTGTAAACGCGTTCCCAGTTATAACGTTATTTTGTTTCGTTTTTACTGCTATTTGTCCTATTTTTTATCGTTCAAATTTTTCAATTAATACATTTAATTTCGTGTTGTTTACTCCGACATCCAATGTAATATATATATATATATTATGTCAGGTCACACTTTGAGTGCTACTGGTACCATGTAACCCAGTACTACCTGTTGCATGGTCGGTTCATCGGCGACTAAACTGATTCACCCATCAGGCTATTCTGGTGAGGAGGGTGGCTAGACACCCAGCAGGATTAAAAACAAGACCTGTCAAAAGGCATATGAACCTTCTTGTAGGGTTAACAGCCATCTAGCAAAAGGGTGTACATTAAGCACCATATATATGTATATATATGTGTGTATATGTGTATATGTATATATATATATGTATGTGCGCGGAGGATAAATTCCGGGTTGGTGTCTGGCGCGCAATAACTCACCTTATGGGCAGGTAGTTGCTCTTTAGCCTTGGATGGTAGTCTACCTAGAGATGGAAAACTCGTATATGGAAAGCCTGAGGTCTGTTGTTCACATAATCTGTGGCAAACATTTGCACCGACTTTTGTGCTATCAGCGGTTCCAAAAAGTGTGGATGGCTCTACACAAACCTTCACCACTCTAATCAAATCATTTGTGTGGGTTTCTGGCAGCTTACCAGGGTTCATCTGTGGATCAAACCTCGCGCACAAACAAGCACACACACAATTACAACAAGAAGTCCATTGGCGATAGGGTAAAGGCGACAGGGACAGGTAAAGGATATTGCTGGAAGTCCTTAGCTGGAGCCTTACACAATGACGGCCAATGTGTGATGGCCGTTCTGCGCTAACACGTGAGCAATGGCGCAGTCCGTGTCCTCCAATGGTGACAAAGCAGCCCTATTAAGGATAGCACTGCTTTCCCCATGACGGGGAGGGGGCGGTAAAAGGAGCCCTAAATATTGCATGCTCATATCAACCTTGGCAGCCAACTGCAGTTGTCTGGGTATCCAATCACGCAGTCAAAATACTACACGCCAAAATAACCGCAAACGGAAATTTGCTTTTGGAAGCTGGAATGTTCGTACTCTCCAGGATACTAATTCTGCACCTGAGCGTAAAACCGCTCTTGTTTCCCTTGAGTTACAGAAATACAACATTGATATAGCTGCCTTATCTGAAACTCGCCTTGCTGGAATTTCCCAGCTACGAGAAGAAAAGGGTGGATATGACTTCTTTTGGTCTGGAAAAGGTGAAAACGAATCTCGGCAATTTGGAGTTGGATTTGCCATTAAATCAGAACTGACTAAGTCTCTATCTTCGTTGCCTAAGGGTATTTCGGATCGAATCTTGGGTGGAAATACCCGGCTGACGATCATCAGTTGTTATGCTCCAACATTGGCTGGCTCAGAGCGGGAGAAAGAAGAATTTTACGATCTCCTTCGTGATGTCATCCTCAAGGTGCGCCACAAGGATAAGCTTATTCTTGCTGGGGACTTTAATGCTCGCGTTGGAAATGATGGCCAATCTTGGACTGGTGTACTAGGTGGTCATGGTGTAGGCAAGGTAAATGAAAACGGTTTGAGGCTTCTTACTATCTGTAGGGAGTTTGGCCTTAACATTACAAATACCTTGTTCCAACAAGCAAACCACCACAAAACCACCTGGATGCATCCTCGGTCTAAGGATTGGCATCTCATAGACTATATTATCACAAAACGAAGAGACATCAGTGACTTCAACATCACTCGCTCATTTCACACATCCTGCTACCTTTCAGATCATGCTCTCTTGCGAAGTAGACTCTCATTGAATTTATACAAGCGTAGGGTGTTTAGGTCAACAGCTCCGAAACGGATTGATGTCCTTCCCCTGAAATTAGCAGACAAGAAATATGAAATCTCTGTTAAGCTTGAGGCTGCCTTGGACTCAGTGAATATCACTGATGATATAGAATGTTCTTGGAAAGCATTGCAGAAGGCAACTCATTCAACAGCAGTAGAAGTTCTTGGAATTCCGCGTAGAAAGCACCAGGACTGGTTTGATGAAAACAACGAGGATGCAAAAAAGCTCATTAACAAGATGCACACTACACACAAAGCCTGGATAGAGGACAAGAATTCGTCTGCCAAGCAGATGTCTTACAGGAAATGCAAAGGTGAGGTGCAAAGGGCTCTCAGAGCCATGAAGGAACAGTGGTATAAGAAAGCAATTGAGCTCCAAGAAGCTTCTGACAGTAAAAACACCAAAGCATTCTATAATGGCCTTAAAGAAATATTTGGGCCTGAAACGAATGGTGCCTCACCTGTATGTACAACGGACGGGGAAACGCTGCTCACTGATAAGTCAGATATTCTAAAGAGATGGAAGGAACACTTTGAGACAGTTCTAAACACATCATCTGAAGTCGACAATGATGTCATCTCGTCCCTTCCACAATGTGCTGAAATTCCTGAATTGTCATTTGAACCAGCTTATCAAGAGGTACTTGAATCGATCAAACAGATTGCCTCCGGTAAATCCCCGTCACCTGATGATCCCATCCCTCCTGAAGTGTACAAATGTGGCGGACATGCTTTAGTACAGAAGCTACATGCTCTTTTTGTGGAAATATGGAAAGCCGGGCGTGTTCCGCAAGATTATAAGGATGCATGTATTAAGCACTTGTACAAGAATAAAGGAGCGAGGAATATCTGCGACAATCATCGGGGAATATCACTTCTTTCCATTGCTGGAAAAATTCTAGCCAGATTAATTCTGAATCGAATTACCACACATCTTGTTGATAAAATCTACCCTGAGTCACAGTGTGGCTTTCGATCTGGTCGTGGCACCATTGACATGATATTTTCGCTCCGACAAATTGCAGAAAAGGTACGAGAGAAGAACCAGGAACTGTACATGGTGTTTGTCGATTTGACAAAAGCCTTTGATTCAGTGAACCGTGGCGCTCTATGGAAAGTTCTGCGCAAGCTTGGCATACCTGAAAATATGCTTAAGGTGATCATCTCTTTTCATGAAGAAATGAAGGCTAAGGTTGTGTGTGACGGAATGACGTCAGACGCCTTCGACGTCACAAATGGGACAAAACAGGGGTGTGTGATGGCTCCTGTACTTTTTGCTCTTTATTTTTCCCTGATGCTGAAATATGCCTTTGGTGATATTGATACTGGCGTGAAATTTCAGTTCCGTTCTTCTGGTGGTTTATTCAACCATCAGAGGTTTAAAGCCAAGACCCTTGTTCGAACTGAAATAATCCGAGATTTGCTCTTTGCAGATGATGCTGCTCTTGTAGCAACATCTTTCGAAGAGGCACAGTTTTTGCTCGATCGTTTCGCAACTGCATGTACGGCTTTTGGGTTTACAATCAACATTAAAAAGACAGAGGTGGTGCATCAACCATATATACCTCCAAAGCAAGTTGCGGGAGTGAGGACAGAGCCACCTGAATATCGTTTTCCAGAAAGACAACTGAAGGTGGATGGTCAAGCCGTTAAGTATACAAAGTGTTTTCCCTACTTGGGCAGCAAGGTGAATCATGATGGTTCATTGGATGACGAAATTGTCAACAGGATTGCGAGGGCTACATATGCCTTTGGGAAATTGCGCCATCGCCTGTGGGATGAACGTGGGATCCGATTGGATACGAAAATTGTGGTTTATCGAGCTATTATTCTCTCCATCCTCCTGTATGGCTCTGAGTCTTGGACTCCTTATAGACGGCACATCCGTCAGCTGGATGTATTTCACAAACACTGTTTGCGGTCAATCTGTGGTCTTAGCATTCGAGACAAGATGCCCAACGTTGACCTCTTTAGAAAATGTAATATTTCTGGAATAGAGCCATTCCTCATTCAGTTCCAACTACGTTGGACTGGACACGTATTGAGGATGACCGAGGAAAGGATACCAAAAATCATGATGTACAGTCAATTGGAGAGCGGTAGGAGAAATGTTGGATGGCCTTTACTGAGGTACAAGGATAAGATCAGGAGTAATTTGATTGCTCTCAATCTGCCTCACAACAATCTTGAGAGCAGAGTCTCTGATCGAATGGAGTGGAAGGCATGTTGTTTTGATGGTCTTCAGCGTTTCAAGGCTGACAGTCTGAATCATTTGAGTCAGAAACGAGAGAGAGTCAAGCGGGCTGTATTGGTACCTGCAAGTACATCCCATAACCAGCACACTTGCACTCTGTGTGGATTGATTTGTAAGTCCCTTGCTGGACTTAGATGTCATCAGAGGCTGAAGCATGGATGAAGTCAGAGTTGTCGGAACCTCATACGTCGAGATCGACGGGAGAGTCCATCATCATATATATATAATCTTCACTTCCTACATTATCATATTACGTTTATATCAAACTAATATTCTATCTTGATTGGCTACGGTGCCTTGAATTATGTGAATATCAATTTTTGTACAGCGAGACTATTTTGAGGACCCTAGATGTGATACCAGGATTTGTAATCGGAGGCCACAATTTGAACTGCATAAGGTAAGCACCACCGATTTATCAGCTTAATGAGTCATATCACAAAACTGATCGTCCGAATCCTGATGAATAGAGCGAGAAGCAGAATCAGGCCAGAGATAGGGCAAGAACAGTGCAGGTTCGTCAAAGACACCGGAACAAGGAACGCCATATTTATAATGAGGATGCTCTCCGAAAGGGCAATGCAAATGAAGAAGGATTTGTACCTATGTTTTATCGATTATGTAAAGGCATTCGACAAAATATGCCACAAAGAATTGATCGAGATGCTCAGCAGCCTCGACATATTCGGGAAAGACATAAGAGTGATTAAGAATCTCTACTAGCAGCAAAGTGCCTGCATACGGACAGGTATCGAAGTCAGCAGGTATACAAAGATAGAAAGGGGTGTATGACAAGGATGAGTCTTTTCACCTGATCTGTTCAACTTGTACAGCGAAACTATTTTGAATACCTGCCAGGATTTGTAACCGGAGGCCACAGTTTAAACAACATAAGGTACGCAGATGATACAGTGTTGATAGCAGACACGGAAATAAAATTACAAGACCTCCTACAGAAGGTAGCTGAAGAGAGTGACAAAAAAGGATTAACTGCAAGAAAACCGAATGCATGGTCATCAGCAAAATGATCAGCCCCATATGCCAAATACAGGTGGGGGGTACTAAAATCAAGCAGGTACAAAAATTTAAATACCTGGGAAGTGTTTTAACAGAAGACAGAAAGTGCGACACAGAGATCTGAAGGTGAATTGGCATGGCGAAAGACGCACTCCAGAAGCTGAGTCATGTATTAAGAGACAGGAAACTTTCACTAGAAACAAAGAAGAGAGTACCGGATTGCTATGTGATGTCGGTTCTTCAATATGGCAGTGAATGCTGGACAATATCATAAAAAATGAAGGAAAAACTTGAAGCAACTGAAATGAGGTTCTACTGAAGGATGCTGCGCACATCATGGATCGAGCATGTGAGCAATGATAATGTTTTGGAAAGGATGGAAACGAAAAGAAAATTAATACTGCGCATCAGGAAGAGACAACTAAAGTACCTCGGACATGCAATGAGGAAGGAGGATTTGGAGAACCTGATACTAACAGGCCAGATAGAGGGGGGAGAGAGAGAGAGAGAGAGAGAGAGAGAGAGAGAGAGAGAGAGAGGAAAGCAGCGGGTAACATATTTGAATGGCCTGAGCAGATGGATGGCAGAACGGGGGTTGCGTGATGTTACAGGAGAAAGCGTGCTAAGAGCCACCAGGGATAGGGAAACGTAAAAAGCCATGATCGCCTACGTCTAGAAAGGACAAGGCACATAGAAGAAGAAGAATTTTTAAAAAATCACTAAAAAGTTCCTTGCTAAAATATTTCTCAATAGTAGGGAACTATTGTCATCTAGATCCTGAAAGAAAACATTTAAAATATTTTAAGCATATGATGCGGAAAGAGGGCTTGGAGAAGTTAACATACACTGGGCAAAAAACGTAGAGGCTAACAAGAAAAGAGGAGGATAATTTGCCCTAATATCTTGAAAAACAAACACTACAAAGAAAAAGAGGGATCTTAAAAGAGCAAATATTGCTGCACACAACAAAAGATGGGAAGTGGTGAAAAACTGAGAGAGAGAGAGAGAGAGAGAGAAATTCTTTTCAGAAGGAAATCTTTCTAAACAGAGTCATGAACGTCTATGCCCAGAAGCAACACAACATTTATAAGATTCTTTTTGGCATATTTTGAAGAAAGAAGGCTGACAGAATTTAACACTCACAGGGCACACCGAAGGCAAAATAAATAAATAAATAAATAAAAACAAACAAGAAAAGCAAAACACAATGTTGTGAGATATTTGGTGGAACAAGGACTAAGAAAGAAAAGTGGGTTTCATAGAGGAGCAAGTATTTCTGAGAGCAACAAAAGATAAAAAGAAAGAAATTCTTTCCGGAAAAAATTTTATAATTTAAAATATTTTTGAAAAAATTCCTTGCAAAATAAAACTTGGTACGCCCATGCCCACATATTTAAGAGATTACATCAAACACTTAAAAGCAAGAACAATGATATATACAGCAAGATAAATGCGTGTGTACGAAGGGACTCTACATTATTTTTTATCCCATTAATCTCATATGCTATTTTTCTCTATGTAACATTTCCATACAGAGTTAGCTAGACTGGGCTACATTTGAAAACTAAGCATTACTAAGTCTTAAATTTTGCTTTTTGGGACATCTGAAGCTACTTTTGAGAGCCACAATTACTTTAAGCTGTGCTAACATGGGTTGGTTAGATTGACGACATACCAATCCTTATTGCGTCATTTAATGTCCAAATGAAATAATAATAATAATAATAATAATAATAATAATAATAATAATAATAATAATAATAATATCACCCAGCACCGGTTACAGAAATAAAAGATGTCACCATTCTGTGGGATTACACCATCTACACAGACAAAAAAATTGAAGCAAATAGGCCGGACATTATTGTTAAAAACCAGAAAGAAAAAACTTACCTATTAATTGATATGGCTTGTCCAGCGTATTGTAACATAGCAACCAAGGAATTCGAAAAACTGTCAAAATATAAAGACCTGGAAATTGAAATAGAAAAAAATGTGGACATTGAAAACAAGAATCGTGCCAGTGATAGTAGGTGAACTTGGAATGATAAAAAATGGAACAAAATAACACATTGAAAAAATCCCTGGGAACCCCAGCTTAAGAGATATACAAAAAATTGTCTTGTTAAGTACAGCCCAGACACTAAGGAGAACTTTGTCTATGTAACGCTAGGGATGATAGGGGAGATAGACAAAACATGAAATGGAGCCATAACGACACACCACGACCTGCCTTAGGTCTTCCCGCAGACTTGGTAGTTTGTGCGACCATAGCAGAAATAGAAAAATGACAACATAATAACAATTATTATTGTCATTATTATTCTTGTATTGAGTCTATAAGCATTTACTTGATTCGAATGTTGGTTAATATTGATTGTTTATATTTTAATCTATAAGCATTTAATTTAGTTTTTTGGATATTTACATTATTAATAGTTTATATTTGCGTTTTTAGATGTGCAAAGTGGAGCAGTGGTTATCAGTTAGAGACGGGAGAGCCGAGTTCGAATTCCAGTTAAATTCGTTACATTCACTTACGCCCAAATACAATTGGGAAACTCTCCCCAGCTATGGTTTAGCTGGACTGATTTTGTTCTACAGCCTTGGTTGGCGATCGGTCTACCGTAGGAAGTAATAGCCATCTACTGCAGGAAAATATTCTGTCCAGGCTGTTATGGTTCGGGAATAGGTAAATATTGGTCAATTATTATTGCGTTAATATGCATTTACTTGGTTCTATGATAGGTAAATATTGGTCGGTTATTATTGAATTTATATGCATTACTTGGTTCGTGATTAGGTAAAGATTGGTCAATTATTATTGCGTTTATATGCATTTACTTGGTTCGGAGATAGGTAAATATTGGTCGGTTATTATTGAATTTATATGCATTACTTAGTTCGGGATTAGGTAAAGATTGGTCGGTTATTATTGTGTGTATATGCATTTACTTGGTTCGGGGATAGGTAAATAATGTTTATTTATATTTGCATATATATTTATTTACTTGATTTGATATTTTTAAAGGAGTTCGAAGATCTTCAAATTTTGAGAGTTTTTTAAGATCTTCAAAGATACTTTAAGGTCTGCATGAACCACTATATCAGTAAGAAAGCATATTCTATTTTGTGATCTTTGATCACCATGCCTGGACGATTAAACTTTCTGACTGTCCCATAAATACTCCATACAGGTGCTATATCTCTAACCGGGCCTGGATGATGCGCATACCAATTCTATGCAGTTTCCTTCTCGTAAGAGCTGCAGTTTTTTTGAGTGCATACTAGCAGTATAGCCCGGCGTTGCTCGGGTGTAATGAAAGCTTTAAAACTAATCCATGGTCCTGGAGCTCAGACTCTTTGGACGTTGGCACAAAAGACTAAAAAGCAATAGTTGTTTCTAGTTAAAGCGAAACCGTAGACTGGAAGAAAAATGAATGGATGTAAGTCAAATTTTGATTTCCTAGTGTCAATATAAAATTTTCTGCACTATTGTAAGAACTGCAACCTTGAAACTTCTGAATATCGTTTCTTATGTCTTTGTCTATTAGTGTATAAAATTTGATTAAAATTGGACCACTTCTTCTATAACCCGATTTTTTCGATTATCGATTTTCGATATTTATAGGGGATACCTCGACACAAAACCTAGCTAAGAACACTCGCAGACGCTTATAGTAAAACTGTGTAAATTTTCAAGAAAATCGGTTCAACCGTTTCGGAGTCTATAGGTAACGGACGGACACACACACACACACACACACACACACACACACACACACACACACACACAGACAAAGTTCCATTTATAAATAAGTTTAGATATTATCCTACCTTGTTATGCTGAATTTTATATTCAGCGGATGCTAATACCGTGCAACATGATAGTCAATTGTTTCTGGGTATTTATAAAAAAAAATTCGTTTAAGATTAACACAATATTTCCGAAGATTTACTTGGTAATTTCTAGTTCGCAAGCATTGGACCTGTGCAGCAAAAATCAAACCTTTAGTTTTAGCTTTTAATCCTGCACTACGTAATCACTGATGGGTAGATAGTTTGTTTGTTATCAGCCTGTGTAGCAGGGGAGAAGTATTGACCATGAAGAGGTTTATATTGCAAACATTTATGCATTTAGTCTATTGCGTTTTTTTTTTTACCTTCTTTTTTCGCTTCTGTACAGGTCGGAGAAACTAAAATAAAATAAGTAAAGAAATTTAAATACATGGGAAACGTTCTGAAAGAGGATGGAAAATGCGACATTAAAACCCCAAGACACATTGGCATGGCTAAGGACGCATTTCAGAAGCTAACCAGAGGACTGAGAGACGGGAAAATCTAATTGGAAACAACGAAAAGAGTGCTGGACTGCTATGTGATGTTTGTCCTATATTGCATCGAATATTGGACGATCTCTTCAAGGATGGAGGTTCGAAGTAGCAGAAATGTGGTTCTACAGAAGAATGCTGAGGATACCACGGAACAAACACGCGAGAAACGATGAGGTGTTGGAGAGGATGCAAACAAGAAGAAAACTCATACTTAACATCAAGAAAACACAGCTGAGTTTCCTGGGTCACATAATGAGGAAAGAAGGCATGGAGAATCTAATAGTCTCGAGACAGATAGAAGGAAATAGAGACAGGGGAAAGCAGCACGAAATATATTTATCAGGCTAGAGCAAAAGGATGGTTGAGTGAAGTTTGGGTGAGATACTAAGAGGAAAAATATTGAGAGTAAGAACAGGGCCAAGTGGAAGTCCATAATCGCCTACGTCATGAAGAGACGCGGCACATGAATAAGAATCTATCTATCTATCTATCTATCTATCTATCTATCTATCTATCTATCTATCTGTTGGGGAGTCACCCCTATTTACACACTCTATGGACTCTTCCATAGTATACAAATAATCCTGCTTACAGAGGTTGTAGTTGTCAGTTGAGTTGAGTTCTTAGCCAGAGCACTTGAACCCCGCTCGTTGGTCAGAAAGAAATATAGACTTATTACCGGACTTACTTCTTAGTATATATTTGACTTCCTCTAACAAGTATTCCTGATTCTACTATCCGTGTACAGGTTGTATACATTTGTTCAATACACTAACCTTGTTTCCTCTCATATCGTTTAAAAAATTAAGACTTCTACTCAGGAAATTAGGCACAGACGAACACACCAAGTTCGTAGACTAGATTCCCCCACCCCCAAAAAAAAACGAATGATCTAACGTTCGATCAGGCAGTGACAGGTCTCACAGAGCTATTTAGCCACCAAATCTCGTTGTTTCAGAAAAGGTGGAAATGCCTTAATCTCAGAAAAGACGAAAACGAGGACTACTCCACTTTTGCAGCTATCGTCAATAAACATTGCGACTTGCCCCAGACAATTTCGAGTGTCTCATATTTGTCCAAGGACTAGTTGCTGCTAAAGACAGCGAAATGAGAAAATGCATACTGACCAAACTGCAAAACGAAACAGGTCTAACATTACAAAAATTGTCAGAAGATTGCCAGAAATGCCTCAGCATAAAGAAAGATAGCAAGGACATTGAAGAGTCAGGAGTAGCGTACATTAGAAAGGTAAAAAGAAATTTACGTTTTATACCCTCCCCACAGACAAAACAAAATTATAATACCAAAGAGAAAAAATACAGCACTACGGTTGACAAGAATCCAGTAAAAAACAAGCCTCCCCCTTCTGCATGTTACAGATGTGGTGGATAGCATTGGTTTAAGGATTGTCTTTTTAAGCACAAAAATTGCCGACCATGTGGTAAGATGGGCCACAAAGCTACGATATGCAGAAATAAAAATCAACCTAATAGGGTAAGGTCTACTAGAGTGGAGGACGAAAATAAGGAAAATACCAGAAAATACGTTGAAATAGAAATTCTGAAAAAATTAAATTGCAACTGGATTCGGGATCTGATTTGACGATTATAAACTTACTAACATGGCGGAAGTTAAATAGGCCGAAAAACTAAAAGAATTGCTAGATCCGTAACGGAGAAAAAGATAAATTTCGAAGGCGAAATTATAGTAAACGTAAAATTCCAGGGAGAAACAAAAAAATTGAAAATCTGATGAGAAACTTAGACAACCTAGTAGGAACGGACTGGGTGCAGAAATTCAATGTATGGGATTTACCTATTAGTTCGTTTTGTAAAAGAATAGACTGTGAGTTTTCGGAAGCACTAAAATAGATTGTTTATGTTAAGAAAAAGTCGAGAGAAATCCGCTGTGTGCAGATTTTTCCACGGGACTGAATAATGCAATTAAAAACCATCACTATCCGTTGCCTAGCCCAGAAGAAACATTCACTAAACTTAATGGTGGAAAATTTTTCTCAAAGATTGATCTAAGCGAAGCATACTTGCGGATCACAATTACGGAAGAAAGTTCCAAATTACTATGCATAAATACGCACAAAGGCCTATAAAAATATAACAGGCTACCATTCGGGATATCGCCCGGTTCACACTCCACCCACGTCTATTGAACAGGTGCAGAGGCTCATCCCTTGTTCCCTGTTTAGGATGTGGTTTCCGGCTTTCTCTTTTCCAATCTTTTCACTCTTACATAGCCCCCTGCACATCAGTGGCGTTACCGCCTTGCTCGGGTGATACGATTAAAAAAAAAAGTAGCGCCTGCGATTTTTCAGCCGACGATGGATACACTGTTGACGGGGCAAAATTTTGTCACAGTTTGGACGATATTTTAGTCAAAAGCGATAATTTAAAAGGCCATGCGACACACACGAAGGAAATTTTTAAAAGACTACAAGACTTTGGGTTAAAAGTTAAAGAAAAGGAATACAATTTCTTTTTGAAAGAAATAAAATATCTAGGCCACATCATAAATGAGAATGACAGGAAATCTGACCCAGAGAGAGAGAGAGAGAGAGAGAGAGAGAGAGAGAGAGAGAGCTTCTGCAATCAAAGACATGCCTGAGCCTAAAATTGTCGCAGAATTGCAAAGCTTCCTCGGTCTTGCTAATTACTATGGAGAGTTTATCGATGGTATGCATAAATTGAGGGCACCCCTCAACGAATTACTGAAGAAAGATGTCCAGTGGAATTGGTCAGAGGGGTGCAAAAAGGCGTTTAACGAAATTATAAATAAATTGACATTAGATTTAACCTTGACACATTTCGATCCTAGGCTGGAGATTATTGTAGCAAGTGATGCAAGCTCACACGGTGTGGAAGCATGCATTTTACATAAAATACAGGATGGTAGGCCACGCATCGAGAGCATTACTACCAGCCGAGAAAAAACTATTCACAAATAGAAAAAGAAGCTTTGGGAATCATTTTCGCCGTAACACGAATTCATAGATATATATATACGGTAGAGAATTCACACTACAAACGGACCATAAGCTGCTTCTTATCATATTTGGATCCAAGAAAGGACTACTTGTTTATACCGCCAATAGACTCTTGAGGTGGGGCATAATACTAGTCAACTACAATTTTAAACTAGAATATTTACCATCGAAAAGACATAGGTCATGCAGATGGACTATCGAGGCTGATTCCTAAGGAAAGTGAACCCTTAGAAGACTCAGTGACAGCAGCACTGAGAGCTGAGGATGAAATCAGCAAAGTACTAAGTCACACGGTTAAAGAACTGCCGGTTACATTGCTAGAGATAAGAAGAAACGCAGAAGCGGATGAATTTATTAACACGACAAAGAAAACAAAATTGAAGACAGAGACGCAAAATTGGCAGAGAGTTTCTCAATTTGTGACAATGTACTACTGTATAATGAAATGGTCGTGATACCAAAGTCACTTCAAAGGAGAATCTTAAAAGATTTTCATGTTGGACATGCCGGGAAAAATCGTATGAAAGCACTAATGTGAAGCTATGTGTACTGGCCAAAAATGGATGAGGATATTGCACAGATGGTGGAAAAGTGTAAGGGCTGTGCAGCAGCAGCAAAATCGCCACCGATTATACAAAAACCTTGGCCAAAGACTGACAAACCGTGGTCAAGAATACACGCAGACTATGCAGGACCTATAAATGGCCACTACTATTTTATAGTAATAGACAGCTTTAGTAAATGGCCGAAAGTTTTTTTTAGATATAAACACCCAACAACCGACAATATTTAAGCTGTTTGCACGAACTATTTGCGAGGTCAGTTGTCGTTGACATTTTAGTTACAGATAATGGAACACAATTCACGTCAAGTGATTTTAAAGATTTTTGCGAAATGTACCTAATAAGACATAAAAACCAGCTCCCTATCACCCACGATCAAATGGGCTTGCCGAAAGATTTGTAGATACGCATAAGAGGGCGTTAAAAAAAGCGATAGACACACCATCAGAGAAAGCATTACAGCAATTCCTACAAGTCTACCGTATTACGCCAAACCAGAATACGTCATCAGGACTGTCACCGGCCGAGGTGATGTTAGCGCGAAAAATCCGATCGGTTTTCGAGAAATTATTACCAGGCAAAAGCAATAATAGGAATACACCTACAATAGTGAAAAGATAGTTCAAGCCCGGCGAAAAAGTATATTTCTAAATTTTTGATAACAATATGGCGTATTGGGAGCCAGGAATAATTATAAGCAGAATTGGAAGCGTAATGTATACTATCAAAGGGAAAAAATTAACGCATAGAAGACACGTGAATCAAATCCAAAAAAGAAGAGTTGAAGACCCAAGCTCCTCACCTTTAGAATGCGAAGATTCTATGGAGGAAATCTTCGAAGCTTTTGACATCTAAAACCCAAAAGCTAACACGGAAATCAGAAGAACCAAAAGGAAGTGAAAGTTCACAGAGCCTTTGATTATAGATCCAAAACGGAAAAAAATATTGACCCTTTCTAAAAAGAAGCTAGGGAAAGTAGTGTTGGGGAGTCGCCCCTATTTGCACACTCTATAGACTCTTCCATAGTATGCAAAAAATCCTGCTTACAGAGGTTGTAGTTGTCAGTTAAGTTAAGTTGTTAGCCAGAGCACTTGAACCCCGCTCGTTGGTCAGAAAGAAATATAGACTTATTACCGGACTTACTTCTTAGTATATATTTGACTTCCTCTAACAAGTATTCCTGATTCTACTAACCGTGTACAGGTTGTATACTTTTGTTCAATACACTAACCTTGTTTCCTCTCATATCGTTTTTGTGTTATTATTATATTATGTGGTTTTCTAAACAAGAATCAACAAAACTATCTATGCACTTTTTCTTTACTTCTTTTTCTATCTATCTATCTATCTATCTATCTATCTATCTATCTATCTATCTATCTATCATGCACTATTTCTTTACTTCTTTTTCCATCTATCTATCTATCTATCTATCTATCTATCTATCTATCTATCTATCTATCTATCTTTTTATGCACTATTTCTTTACTTCTTTTTCCATCTATCTATCTATCTATCTATCTATCTATCTATCTATCTATCTATCTATCTATGCACTTTTTCTTTATTTTTGTCTATCTATCTATCTATCTATCTATCTATCTATCTATCTATCTATCATTTTTCACTTTTTCTTTATTTTTTTCTATCTATCTATCTATCTATCTATCTATCTATCTATCTATCTATCTATCTATGCACTTTTTCTTTATTTTTGTCTATCTATCTATCTATCTATCTATCTATCTATCTATCTATCTATCTATCTATCTATGCACTTTTTCTTTATTTTTGTCTATCTATCTCTATCTATCTATCTATCTATCTATCTATCTATCTATCTATCTATCTATCTATCTTACACTCCTGATCAAAAATTTAAGACCACTTAAAAATCATTAAAAAGAAATTTTTTTTTACAGATAGATTTTAAACTCCTACCATTTAAGGCTACCAACACTACAATCTGAAATGTTATGGAAACAAAAAGCTACATTCCAAATATTTTATTTAGAAATTGACATTTTTATAAAATGAGGCGATTTACGCATGATCAAAATTATAGGACCAGGGGTATAAATTGTTAGATCTATGGTAATTCCAATGTTTTTAGTTCAGTTAGAGATTAGCAATCACTGCGTAAAGGTGTTACCATGCCTAAAGCAAGCAAACTTACCAACGTTGAGAGTTCTCAAATTCTAGAATTCCATAAGCAAGGTTTGTCACAGTGGGCGATCGCAGCTAAGGTAAATCGCAGTAAAACTGTGATTTGCAACTTTCTAAAGAACAGTGAGAATTATGGAAAAGCAAAATCCTCTGGTAGGCCTCCAAAAATGTCTCCTGCATTGAGTAAGTGAATAAGACGGGTTGTTATGAAAGAGGGGGGACTTTCTTCTCGTCAAATTAAGGTAGTCACAGATGCTGGTTGCAGTCCCGTAACCATCAGATGACACTTACGACAAAAAGGCATGGTAAATAAAAAGTGCAAACAAATTCCTGAGCTGTTTCCTCGTCACAAGGTGGACTGCTTAAAGTTTGCTTGTGAATACCAAACATGGGACGTTGAGAAGTGGAAGAAAGTCCTGTTTTCTGATGAGAAAAAATTCAATCTAGATGGTCCTGATGGCTTCCAACAATATTGGCATAACAAAAACATGCCTCCTGAAATTTTCTCCACACGTCATAGTGGTGGAGGGTCCCTGATGGTATAGGGTGCCTTTTCTTACAGAGGGATGATGGAGCTCCAGGTGGTGCAGGGTTGTCAAACAGCGGCTGGTTATGTTAGCATGCTACAAAAAGCATCATTGATGATGGAGGGCCTTCATTTGTGTGTGGATGGACGGTTATTCCAACAGAATAATGCTGCAATCCACGCTGCAAGATGGACTTTGACCTTTCTACAAGAAAATGGGGTCCATCTCTTGGGACATCCTGCATGCTCACCAGACTTGAACCCAATTGAAGATGTTTGAGGATGGATGACAAGAGATGTTTATCGAAATGGCAAACAATATTCAACAAAAAATGAATTCGTGAAGCCATCTTCAGAAGCTGAAGCAACATGCCCCGCACCTTAATGGAAACGCTTATTTATAGCATGGCCGACAGAATTTTTGAAGTCATCAAAAGCAGTAGAGGTAGAAATCATTATTAAATTTGGTTGTTGAATGTTTTCATACACTTTTTATACACTTTTTGTACAATTTCGTAGAATTTTTGTTTCTGGTCTTATAATTTTGATCATGTGTATATCGCCTCATTTTATAAAAATGTCAATTTCTAAATAAACTGTTTGAAATATAACTTTTTGTTTCCACAACCATTTAGATTGTAGTATTGGTAACCTTAAGTGGTAGGAGTTTAAAATCTATCCGTAAAAAAATATTTCTTTTTAAAGATTTTTAAGTGGTCTTAAAATTTTGATCAGGAGTGTATCTATCTATCAATGCACTTTTTCTTTATTTCTTTTTCTATCTATCTATCTATCTATCTATCTATCTATCTATCTATCTATCTATCTATTTCTATCTCTCTCTCTCTCTCTCTCTCTCTCTCTATCTATCTATCTATGCACTATTTCTTTACTTATCTATCTATCTATCTATCTATCTATCTATCTATCTATGCATTTTTTCTATCTATCTATCTATCTATCTATCTATCTATCTATCTATCTATCTATTTCTTTCTTTCTTTCTCTCTCTCTCTCTATCTATCTATGCACTTTTTCTTTACTTATCTATCTATCTATCTATCTATCTATCTATCTATCTATCTATCTATCTATGCACTTTTTCTTTATTTCTTTTTCTATCTATCTATCTATCTATCTATCTATCTATCTATCTATCTATGCACTATTTCTTTACTTCTTTTTCTATCTATCTATCTATCTATCTATCTATCTATCTATCTATCTATCTATCTATCTATCTCTAAACATACAGTCAGATTAGCAAAGACACGCTCCAAATACCGAGTCAATTTAAATACAAAAATGTCATTTCATATGTATCCATATTTTGCTATACGTACATAATTTACAACATACTTTCCTCTGGAGGATGCATATTTTTCTAACAAGATTTTTCGAATAATCAGGTCGGTAGATATAAATAGATAGATATACTGTTTAATAATAAAACAGACCATCTACTCAAATATGAGTATACATTAAAAATCACGTCTAAATAAATAAATTGTATATATATGTGTGTGTGCGCGTGCGTGTATATATATATATATATATATATATGTATGTATATATACAGAAAAGTGTGTGGTGTAAGTGTGTGCATGGTGTGGGTGTGTGTATGTGTATGTGAGAGAAAGAGAGAGAGAGAGAGTAAGAGAGAGGGAGTAAGAGAATTGTAAATTTGTAATAAAAATACATATGCACGTAGACAGGTAAATAAATAGCAGTTATCACCCTTAATTCGCTGTAAAAAAACAAAAAAAAAAAAAAACACCATACAAAACGAAACAAAACAAAACAAAACAAAAACCCCAGCCTATCATGAAGAAAAAAAAAGGCATGAAACTTACTAAAAACAGTTTTATCGTTATTTCTAAGAGGAAATATTTTTTTTTAATTATTTTAATTTTTTTAATCCTTTCTAACACGTTTTTTAATCCATTTTTTTTTTTCGTCAGCGAGTGACTAGATTTTTACCAGAGTTTATGATAAATGTAATCAGTGGAACTCCTTTGTTTCCGGTGAAAAACACATTAATTTAAAAATTCTAGCAAAATTTAAATAATTATTGGATTTTAGTAAAACTTTCAGGACTTATTCACAAATAAATGAGATCATTTTTAAATTATTATTTTTAGAAAATCTTGGTAAAAAAATATATTTTTACATTAGTTACCCCCACCCCGTCGGGCTCCACGTAGTTTCATGTCATTTCTAGAAATTAAATGCCAATGTAAAACTTTTATTAGTTAAACACAGGACACCTTAGGGAATGTAAATCATTTATTTATTTTTTTCAATCAGTTACAACTTTCACGAAAGTCTGATTCGAATAGCAAAGTAAAAATTCATTAACACTATGACATTAATTTGATAACGCAAAAATAATGGGCTTTGTTTTTTGATGACTTAACTGAAAAAGCTCAAAAAGTTGAGATTTCAATCAATATAATTTCTGTCTGAAATGCACTAAAATATTTTACTTTCTGGAAATAATAATTTTAATCATTTAACTTTCAGTTAAAGCTAAAATGAAAACTTCAAGAAAACGTTTTCTTTTTTAAAAATTCAATTTAAAACTTAGGTATCAAAATTAATTGGAACTACCTAATAGATAGATAGATAGATAGATAGATAGATAGATAGATAGATAGATAGATAGATAGATAGATTCAGATTAAGATAGATAGATAGATAGATAGATAGATAGATAGATAGATTCAGATTAAGATAGATAGATAGATAGATAGATAGATAGATAGATTCAGATTAGATAGATAGATAGATAGATAGATAGATAGATAGATAGATAGATAGATATGAACAGACTGAGATAGATAGATAGATAGATAGATAGATAGATAGATAGATAGATATAGACAGACTGAGATAGATAGATAGATAGATAGATAGATTCAGATTAAGATAGATAGATAGATAGATAGATAGATAGATAGATAGATTCAGATTAAGATAGATAGATAGATAGATAGATAGACAGACTGAGATAGATAGATAGATAGATAGATATGAATGAATGAGATAGATAGATAGATATGAACAGGTAGATAGATAGATAGATAGATAGATAGATAGATAGATAGACAGACTGAGATAGATAGATAGATAGATAGATAGACAGACTGAGATAGATAGATAGATAGATAGATAGATAGATAGATAGATAGATAGATAGATAGATAGATAGATAGATAGATAGATAGATAGATAGATAGATAGATAGATATGAACAGACTGAGATAGATAGATAGATAGATAGATAGATAGATAGATAGATAGATAGATTCAGATTAAGATAGATAGATAGATAGATAGATATGAACAGGCAGAGATAGATAGATAGATAGATAGATAGATAGATAGATAGATAGATATGAACAGACTGAGATAACAGATAGATAGATATGAACAGACTGAGATAGATAGATAGATAGATAGATAGATAGATAGATAGATAGACAGACAGATAGATAGATAGATAGATAGATAGATAGATAGATAGATAGATGAACAGACTGAGATAGATAGATAGATAGATAGATAGATAGATAGATAGATAGATAGATAGATAGATAGATAGATAGATAGATAGATAGATAGATAGATAGATAGATAGATAGATAGATAGATAGATAGATAGATAGATAGGGAGAGAGAAGGAGAAAGGAAGAGAGAGTGAGAGAAAGAGAGACAATTACAAACTTGTAATCCAGTTGAATTCCTTGCATTCACTTACGCGCAAATACCCTTGGGAAACGTATTACTCCGCCTCTTTCCTCCAGTTAAGGGTTAAATAACAGGACAGACTGGAGTTTGTTGCCTTGGCCTGGCAACCAGTCTACCGCAGAAAGTAATGGCAACTTCATCATCATCATTTATCCATCACACCCAATTTTTTATTGCTATTTCTGTAACAAACTGTTTTTTATGGGGCAGGGTTGTTAGCCCTGCACCCAACCCCCAAACCTGGAGGACCGGTGGACCATTCTTGGTCCTTACGTTTACAGCACCTGGTATTCTCAAATGGTTACCCCATTTAAGTACTGACCAGGCTCGATGTTGCTTAATGGCTTACCAGGCTCGATGTTGCTTAATGGCAACCTACTGTGGGGTCATCTTCTGCTCAGTCAGTCATGTCTCTTTCGAGACGTGATTGTCCAAGCACGTATGGCACTTAACTGACTGACTGAATAAAAAAAGCACATACACATATGATAGATAAATAGATTGATAGAGAGAGAGAGGGGGGAGAAGGTGAGAGAAAGAGAGACATTTATAAACTTTTAATTAAAAGACACACACACACACACACACATAGTGAATGAAAGAGATAAATTTTAAGCTTAAAAAGACGCACATACACAGATGCATGAGTTTACTTAGATTTTTTCGGTCAGTTTAGGACTTTGGGTATATTTTAATTAATACCATCGATTGTATCATAAATTAATAACGATATTGAACAGGGTATAAAAGATGCCGATTCAATATTTGAACTTTTCACTTTTTTCTTTTAATTCAGACCCCAGGATGGTCGTCTACAATAACTTGAACTTCAATTAGTTACATCTCTTAAGTGGAAGCAATGTTCTTAAAGCAACGTCACTAACAAATGAGCCTACGCATCAGTTTCATCTTTCAATTTTCATCGACTGCACGGGTTTTACTAGCTGAAAAACTCAACCCGAAACACACACACATAACTCACACCCAGAAGCACACACATGCACAGAAGCACACACACGCACAGAAGCACACACACACACACACACACACACACACACACACACACACACACACACACACACATGCACACGCAAACATGCAAACACACACATACACTGAACAAGAGAGAGAGAGAGAGAGAGAGAGATTATAAGGGTAAGGGGAAAAGATAGGGTTCGAAGAGAAGGAGGGAAGAGATGGACAACGGGAGTAAGTAAGCGAGAGGGAAGATGACAAACCCTCGATGATACGATGGTCTGTGCATATCGAATGCATTGCAGGTAGACATAGCATTTTACAACTTATTCACTCGTAGAACTAAAAGAAAAACCTAGTATGATCGTAAGGAAAATAGATATTAGAGATAGATTGTACTAGCAGTAAGACGGACAAACAGACATAGATAGATAGATAGATAGATAGATAGATAGATAGATAGATAGATAGATAGATAGATAGACGGAGAAAGAGACTGAGAGCAAGCTGAGAATGGAAGGCATTTGGACAGAGAGAAAAAAAAACAACAAACAAGTCATGGGATGAGGAGAAGAATAAGGAGGAGAAAAATGGAGTTCGTAGGAAACATCAATGAGAAAGAAAGAACAAAAATATAAGAGAGTGAAAGAGCGAGGGGGAGAAATGGTAGTGAATAGAAAGAAGATGTAAAGTCAATTTCGTCCTTTAACCTTTCCTGGTTATTGTCTCTTGAACCTGTAATCGTAGTAACTTGACTCCACCAGATATTAGACGTGACTTCATAGAACGAGGAGGAGGGCACCGAGAAAAATATTATAAAAAAGAGGAAAAGAAGGAAGTAAATAAAGAAAAAGTTAGAGAAGATGAAAATAAGGAAGAGGTGAAAATGGGGGAAGGTGTGGTAAGAGAAAATCAACGGAATGTGTTACATTGATTAGAAATGAAAAGATATGGATGTTCAAGTTCATATCTTTTTTTATTATCTAAATAAATAAGGTTGAGCTACCACCTACAGATTGATTGAACTGTCGGGGCTATCCAATGGTATGTTTACTGCTTTTAGAAACGGTTTGTTTAACAAAATATACAAGCAAAAAAGAAATACAAAATAATACAACTAGGGTCAAGTCGACCAGCGAGAAGGAAAGCGTTCGTTAAATGTCCTGAGTTGAATTTGTAAATTAGGGAGCACTCGGACCTATAAGCTTTATACGGAGATATATTCAAAAAGCGACAAGTAAAAAAAAAAAAAAAAAAAGAGAGAAGCAAAAAAAAAATAAATAAATAAAAATATTCAAGAGAAGGACAGGAGGAAAGAAAAAGAAACATAAAAACAAAGGGGAAAAAAAGACTAAAACAAAACTAAAAAAAAACAAAAAAAAAAAACAAAACAAGGAAATACGGAATTTTTCAACGAAGAGAGTAAGAAGAAAGAAGAGGAAAACAGGAAGAAATAAAGTAGTTTCAAAAGAAAAAAAAACGAAAGAAAAAAGAGATTACTTGTTGACAGATAAAGTAAAACATACACACACAACTCGCGGGAAAACATTTGTAAAAGAATGACATACAGATACAAACAAAAAGAAAGAACAAAAGAAATTGTGAAAAG
>JBBBDQ010000158.1:2765000-2820000 GCA_037127315.1 Ascarosepion bandense | reverse complement strand
CCTTTAGTGGTGAAACTGAAGTGACCTCTCCGGGTCACCGTCCTGATCGATGATATGTGAAGGCCGTGCGCTGTCCATATTACGCGCGCCCCTCTCTCCAGATTCAAAAGAATACAGGGCATTACATTTAGTAACAGCTCGGATGCAGGAATTTCCAGAATGTTGTCACTGTTTGCCGCCAACCGCCTTTGGACATCACTTCTTGTTTTTTCTATGGATTTACTTTTCCGTGTTTGCAAGGCAGCGCAGGTTTAAAATCAGGGTTTTTTCTTCCACTACATGGACTGACTTTCTAGACTGTCGAGATCCATTTACCCGAAGTGGCTGGTTATGAGGCACCAGTTGTTCGCCTTGTAAATATGTACAAATGAAGCAAACACATTTACTGTTTTTGTATGGGATTTGAGAAACAATATTTACTAAGTTTGGTGTGGTACAAGCCCACAGTTATGAGACATCAAAGTCAACTATCCAGCTAACAAAAACATTTTTGCACAGTCGTTGTATTTTGGTTGGGTTATATATGATGTTGCAGCATTACTGTAATGTTACAATCAACTATTTTCCTTGCCTCAAACTGTCCGCTCATCCTCAACTTTGTCACATTATGGTAAGCTTGCGAAGTGTTGTAGCTGAAAAATTAGACACTGGTTAAATAATATCAGACTATATTTCTTAGAAGGCATAACATTCATCATGCTATTTTTAAAATTGATAATCATTCATTTATTTGACGAATGCACGTTCTTATCACTTCCTGGAATGCATTATCAATTGTCTGTTGATTTGATCTGAATCCTAATGAACAGAACGAGGAGTAGAGTTAAACCGGAAATAGGGTAAAAACAGTGCGGCTTTGTTAAATAGGCGATACTAGCTCTCCGTGTAGCCTTTTTAATAAAAAAATCTTTGAATTGCCAATACATTTTCAGAAAGATAGTGGAATGGTTTTCTGTCGCTTTCTCCATTGCTTTGAATATCGGAAATGTCTTTCTCTTAGACTAGTTATCACGCAAGGTTAGACATACTAGTTTAGTTGTTATATGTAAGATTTTTTCCTTCCCATTTGTGTCTTTACACTTTCCATTATGAACAGTGTGGGAAAACATTTTGTTCTTTTTAAACTTTGCTGAGTTCGAATTTCAGTTGAATTCTTTACATTCACCTACGCGCAAATACCCTTGGTATTAATCCGTCTCTTCCCCCAGTTATGGGTTAAATAGCAGGACAGATTGGGTTCTATAGTTTTGGCTGGCAACCAGTCTACCCCCAGAAAGTAATGGCAACCTACTGCGTGATAATCGTCTGCCCAGTCAATCATGTCTCTTCCGAGATATGATCGCCGAAGCGTGTATCACGTATAGCACTTAACTGACTGACTTTTCGACATTATATCCATTCGTCATTAGTGTTTTTGTTCGTTCGATACTTAGTCCGTTCAGCACTTTGTTCGACATTTTGTCTTTCGACATTTACTTTATTTTACAGTGAGGTTTACTCTGTACAAGGCCCGGGGGCACTCAAGGTAGAATGCTATAGTATATTAGGCCGTTTATGCAGATAGGAGGGGAAGATAACGGTTAACCCTATCCTCGAACAGGTTAAGATTCTAGTGATCGGTAACATTACATGGCCAGTGTTATTATTGGACATTACTCGAGTAATATCGGCTTTCAGGGAATCAGCCGTATTGTGGGAACATTGATTAGTCTCGAGTTTAACAACGCCTCACATCAGGGTGTAATCGATTTCTTGTTTAGATAAGGTCATTTATAGTGAATATAAATGTATTTGAATGTATACATATGAATGTATTTTTGGAATGCATGATGAAATTTGTTGGTCTTGAAAAGATTGTTTCATTCGTGATTGAATCACATTTTTATTAAGATCGGACACTATCGTCTCGACTGACTATTACTTGTCCAACACCCATTTTCTGCGTAACTCTAAGGAAGCGTACAAAAATTGTAATGCTTCAGGTACATACTCGCAAGCCTTACAGAGAGATCGCGGATATTGTTGGTGTCAGACATTCAACTGTCAGTTATGTTATCAAAGCGAAGAAACAAACTGGTTCCGTCAGTCAAAAATATAAAGGAAATATATTTAAGGGTTAAATAGGGACTTAGGTGTTTTCAATCATTACAAATATTTCAATAGCTAAATTTTTTTTTCAGATATTCCAAGAAATCTTTATCTAAAACAAACAGACTTTCTCTACGGACGTGCCGCATGTTGTGAACAAACACACCACGTGATGTAAACACAAAAAAATATTCGGACGCTATCGTGAAATACGTTTCTAATTCAAATTTAAAAATCACTCGTTTCTGATGAAGGACCGAGGGCAGTCTGAAATATAAAATACAATAATAAAAATAAACAAATACTGTCCAAAAAAAGTACATTTTTAAATTCAAAACGTTTTTTTATTAATATTCTTTCCTATACATATTAAGACAGTATACGTGGATCATCACTATATATATATATATATATATATATATATATATATATATATATATAGAGAGAGAGAGAGAGAGAGAGAGAGTCTACTTTTCCTTTTTAAGTAGATTGCAAAGAAATTTTCTTTGCAATCTATTTAAAAAGGAAAAGTAGACTAATTTTTCTCCAGTTTCTGAAAGGATTTTTCTGTTGCTGAGGTGATGTGTCGTCCCCCGTGGGGATCTTCATATCGAAATGGCCATTCAACATCTTTGAATTAATCCTTTTTTAATATATATTTGCTCTGTAATATTTTATTACATGGAGCTCTCTTCCTGTATCATTTTTTAATATTAAAATAAAATTTTTAATATTAATTAGGATCGGGTTTTTGGGAATTTACCTTCCTGCTTTTTTCCCTTGGATTGAAGTATCTGAATTAATATATATATATATATATATATATATATATATATATATATATATATGTATAATTATATATATATGTATAATTATATATATATATATATATATATATGTATAATTATATATAAATGTATAATTATATATATATGTATAATATATATATATATATATATATATATATATATATATATATATATATATATATAGTCATCCGCAGACAGATCTGTTTCGCTGTATCACAGCTCATCAGTACGGTTAGACATCCGATTGCTTTTTACCCAGGATTTAAACCCGAAAGAATTGGCGTCACTCAGCGATTCCACCTCTGAGCTATGGGCGCTCGTTAGAAGGGGGCAGACTTTTTAGCGTGTATATTATCGTTATACACGCCCAATAGCTGAGAGTGTTCTAATTCATTGCTGAATGAACGATGCGTACATACTAGAGCAGCTACTGTTTCTCAGAGTCTACCATTCTTCCAGAGTGCTCAATCAGGGTGTGAGAGCGTAAATAGTCATATATATCACTTCAAACGTTATCTTTAATGGATAATCGTATTTGACTAAGTGCATCGTTTATTTATTACACAGTTTAATTATTTATTTTCGTCTATTAGCCTGAATGTTCAAGAAATCTTATTAAACAAAAAATTGAATCTCCCTCACGAAACTGCGGCAGTGGGAACGGCTGTTTTATCTTTCGTCTCCAAATATAAACAAAGAGAATTTTTTAGAACGGATGTTTTTATTAATTCTGCAGTTTTTTTTACCGCTTCAAAAGTTATTTTTTTAGCGGATACTTGTAGTTGAGTAGACGCTCTGCCTATTTATTAAGATATATCTATATTTTCGTCTACTGACAAGAGATTCAGGAACGCAGTAGTCCAATGCAAAACGTACCCAGGTGCTGACTGCGGAAGTGACCACGTCCCAGTCGTCTGCAAACTAAAAGTGAAACTCCGAAGACTGAAGAAACCCAGCATAACACCAAGACTGCAATACGACACACTAGAGGATGATCTCACCCTGCAGAAAGAATATAATAACAGCGTAAAAAAGAAATATGAAGAACAAATTGGAAAAGGATACTCAAAATGGGAGTCACTAAAAGAAGCAATGGTGACCTCAGCGAACAACATAGCCCCAAAGGAAATCAGACGCAGAAGAAAAAATGAGTGGATGACCGAAGAGATCCTCCACATGATGCAAAGGAGACAAAAAATAACGCCAAGACACGGAGCAGAGTACAAAAAACTTCACAGGGAGATAAGGAACAAATGCAGACAAGCCAAAGAGGAATGGCTCAACAACAAATATGCAGAAGTAGAGAGACTGAGCAGGAACAACAAAGCAGAAATGCATAAAGAGATAAGAGAACTGACAGGACAAAAAACCTGTTCCTCAACAGGATGCATAAAATCCAAGGAAGGGACAATCATAGTAGAGAAAGAGGAAATACTCCAGCGATGGGAAGAATACATACAGGATCTCTTTGCCGACAAGAGAGAACAACCGAGAATACACAAGGAGATGGATGGACCGGAAATACTAAAATCCGAAGTGGAAGCTGCAATGGCCAAAATGAACAGAAATAAAGCACCTGGCCCAGATGGCATAGTGATAGAGCTGCTGACAGCCTTAGAAGAATATGGCATAGAAAAGATTACCGACATAATAAACGAAATTTATAGCAGCGGAATAATACCAGACGACCTATGCAAGTCGATATTTATAGCACTGCCGAAGAAACCAGGTGCAAACGAGTGTGAACTACACAGAACTATCAGCTTCATGAGTCACATTACAAAACTGATTGTCAGAATCCTGATGAATAGAGCGAGAAGCAGAATCAGGCCAGAGATAGGACAGGAACAGTGCGGGTTCGTCAAAGACACTGGAACAAGGAACGCCATATTCATGATTAGGATGCTCTCTGAAAGGGCATTACAAATGAAGAAAGACTTGTACCTATGCTTCATTGATTACGCGAAAGCATTCGACAAAATACGACACAAAGAATTGATGGAGATGCTAGGCAGCCTCGACATTTTCGGGAAAGACATAAGAATAATCAAGAATCTCTACTGGCAGCAAACGGCCTGCATCCGGACAGGTAACGACCTCAGTAGATACACAAAGATAGAAAAAGGCGTAAGACAAGGATGTGTCTTTTCACCGGATTTGTTCAACCTATACAGCGAGAATATTTTGAGGACCCTAGATGACACACCAGGATTTATTATTGGAGGCCACAACCTGAACAACATAAGATACGCGGACGATACAGTACTGATTGCGGACACGGAAAGGAAACTGCAAGATCTCATACAGAAAGTAGCAGTGGAGAGTGACAAGAAGGGACTACAAATAAACTTTAAGAAAACTGAGTGCATGGTCATCAGCAAAAGATACAACCCAAAATGCCAAATACAGGTGGGGGATAACAGAATCAAACAAGTCCAAGAATTTAAGTACCTAGGAAGTGTTCTAACAGGAGATGGAAAGTGCGACACGGAGATCCGAAGGCGAATTGGCATGGCAAAGGACGCGTTCCAGAAGATGAGCAAAATACTAACACACAGGAAGATCTCAATAGAAACGAAGAAAAGAGTGCTAGACTGCTACGTGATGTCAGTTCTTCAGTACGGCTGTGAATGCTGGACAATATCATCGAAAATGAGGAAAAACTGGAAGCGGCCGAAATGTGGTTCTACAGAAGGATGCTACGGATATCGTGGACTGAGCATACAAGCAACGACGAAGTGTTAGAAAGAATGGCAACAAAAAGGAAATTGATGCTGAGCATCAGGAAGAGACAACTGAAGTTCCTGGGACATGCAATGAGGAAGGAGAGCCTGGAGAACCTGATACTGACTGGTTAGATAGAAGGAAGGAGAGACAGAGGAAGGCAGCGGATAATATATCTGCAGAGTCTGATCAGGTGGATGACGGAACGGGGGTTGCCAGGAGCAACAGGAGCAAACATACTAAGAGCCACAAGGGATAGGGAGACGTGGAGATCCATGATCGCCTACGTCCTGAAGGGACAGGGCACATAGAAGAAGAAGAAGACGTGAATGTTCATCTTCACTAAATACACCATAAAAATATCCTTGGCAGTGATTAGATTTCTTAAACGCAGCTTAGATGTGGCACAAAGCTGAAAATATGGGGTACTCACTGAGGATCGAACTCACTACTCAATTGTAATGATTCTAGCAAGCATTACACCATGTCGTGGTGCCTAAATAAATATATCGGAATTAATTAGATTTAAGTATATTTCACTGTTCCGGTATGGAAATATCAATAACCAAGTTTCCTTTTGGTGTAGTTTTGATGAATAAATTTTATGGAATCCTTCTCATTCCAGTTTGTTATGGAAACTGGTGATTTCAACTCTTAGATAGACTTGGTAGCTTAGTTAATAAATTAGCTGGGCCAAGTAACTTGGGGTTTTATTTGTCACATTTCAAGAAAATCTTTCCACTTATTTAAGTTCTTCTTTCGTTACAGTTACGGGAGTCGACCTTTTAATTTGTTTGCGTCTTATGGAATCCCTGGCCCGAAACCACACATGTTCTTTGGAAATCTCAATTCTTTCTCAAAGGTAAGCTGTTATTTTTCTTCAGAAGCCACCTGTTCTGTATAACAGAATTTATGATAAAGGGTTTTTAGAAAAACTTCCAGCAATATGCATTTTACATACCGCTGATATATATGCCGTTGTTCAACAAAAAACAAGCAAAATTTATAATTGTTTATTTTTTAATCGTGTCACCCCAAGCAAGGCATTCCACTGCCACTATAGCGCAGGGGGTTACATAGAGGGATTGGGTATAGGAAATGTCAGAAGGAGGGTGATAGACGACTTAGGATGTACATAGGGAGTTGGAGAGAGTGGGCGTGAGTTAGTGTGTTAGGAAGTGTCTATTGACCCTACATTTAAACTCCTGGAGGTTGTAGCCGTCGGGGAAGGAAGCATGCGGAAGGGAATTCCACAGGCGGGAAGTGCGAGGAAAGAAGCTGTTGGAGCAGAAATTGCGGTTACATTTAATCGGTTTCACTGTAAAAGGGTGGGACCTAGTTGCCAATCTAGTATCTCGTGCAAATTCACATCTGGGGGGCACCAGTGATTTAAGTTCGTCAGAGCAGAAGCCATGAAAGTATTTATAGAAGAGGCACAGGGAAGCCACGTCACGCCGGTGAGAGAGATACTGCAGGCGGTCAGCCAAGTCGGTATGAATCACATTACAGATTCTTCGCTGTATTTTGTCAAGAACCCCGAGGAGAATAGAAGGGGCACCCGACCAAATGTGGCGGTAGTACTCAATACACGGGCGGATGGTGGATTTATATAATTGCAGGATAGATTCAGGCGGAAAGAATTATATTATAGAAAAATTGAAGACTGCAGACCTTATTGTTTCTATTCAAAATAACCCCACCAAATCTAATCTAGTGATTATTGATATAGCGTATGAATTTCAATTGCCAATTACAAAACTGCGAAAAGGTGACTCAAGGTGGAATTAACTGGGCGTCACCTATTGTTGCGATAAAAAAGCTGATGGAGACTTAAGGATATATGGTGATTATAAGGTAGAAGTGAATCACTAAATAGGCTTAGATTTCGTTGTTGAATATTGAAATTGCGAGCCACGAGCTAGCAAATATAGAATACTTTGCCAAAATTGATCTTAAGTCTGCGTACAACCAAATTGAGATTGATGAAAAGTTCAAAGAAGTCGCCACAATCAACACCCGTATAGGTCTGCTAAGATAGACACATCTACCATTTAGAGTTACGACCTCCAATCACATTTTTCAGAAAGTGATTGAAGGAGTGTTATTGGAAAAAGTCAGTCAGTTAAGTGCCATACTTGAAACACGCTTGGGCGATCATATCTCGACAGAGACATGACTGACTGGGCAGAAGATTATCCCGCAGTAGGTTGCCATTGCTTTCTGCGGTAGACTGGTTGCCAGCCAAGGCTATAGAACCCAATCTGTCCCGTTATTTAACCCATAACTGGAAGGAATAGACGGATTAATACCTTTCCCAAGGGTATTTGCGCGTAAGAGATTGCAATGGATTCAACTGGAATTCGAACTCGGCTCCCCGATTTTCTCATTCCGAGCCGATATCCACTGCACCACAACGCACATTGGAGAAAGTAATCAACATAATTATATACCAGAACGATATAAGAGTCAAAACAAAAAAAGAAGGAAGAACTAAAGCATAAAAGTAATCAACATAATTATATACCAGAACGATATAAGAGTCAAAACAAAAAAAGAAGGAAGAACTAAAGCATAAAAGTAATCAACATAATTATATACCAGAACGATATAAGAGTCAAAACAAAAAAAGAAGGAAGAACTAAAGCATAAAAGTAATCAACATAATTATATACCAGAACGATATAAGAGTCAAAACAAAAAAAGAAGGAAGAACTAAAGCATAAAAGTAATCAACATAATTATATACCAGAACGATATAAGAGTCAAAACAAAAAAAGAAGGAAGAACTAAAGCATAAAATTGAACAAATATTAACAAGATTTAAAAAAGCAGGATTAACGGTAAACAGAGAAAAAATGAAATTTTGATTGTAAGAATTTGTCGTATTTGGTCTATTAAATATCGAAAAAAGGCAATAGTACCGGATAAGAGCTTGACAAAGAAGATTACAGATATAGCGACTCCAATGAATAAGAAAGAATCAGAATCCTTTTGGGGACTGATAAACTTCTACAGCAAGTATAGTCCAAGGCACAGTAAAATAATTGAGCCGCTTGCAGAGTTACGTAAGAAGAGCAGTGAGTTTGAGTAAACGCAAAGGCAAAATAGTGCTTTTGAAGCACTAAAGACAATCATGAAGAGAAAACCGATAATAAAAGTCTTCGATCCTAAAAAAGAAATAACCGTAATCACTGATGAAAAAGCCATTTTATCGCAAGAGAAACATCCAATTATGTATTTGTCAAGGAAGTCAAGGTCGACAGAAATTAACTATTCAAATATTGAGAAAGAGGCGTTAGCGATTGGATGGTAGATATAGAGGGCTCGGAATTTTTTGTTAGGTAAAAATTTTTGTTGAGATCAGATCACAAGTTATTGAAATTTATTTTCAAAACGAGAAAGAATTGCCAGAGTTTACGTCTTCAAGAATAGTGCGTTAGGCGATGAAAATCATGGCGTTTGATTTCGACATAATATATGTGAACGAAAACACTATTCCTCATGTGAACGCCTTGTCAAGTTTACAGTTTGTGAATGGAACAGAAGTGGAGCACGAAACTGGTGAGTATAGAATAATTCAGTCGATGGAAACAGACTTCGATTTAAAAGTGAAACTGAACAGTATCCAGTGTTAAGTAGAGTGAGGAAAATAATAAAATGGGACGCTTCAAATTCGTCTTAACAAGACACACAAACTCAATAGTACAGCGACCATTCAAGGAGGCAAGACACAAGTTGACCATAAAGAATGAAATATGTAATGGAGAGGTTATAGTAGCTCCACGGGTGTTGAGAAAATAGGTATTGAGAGGAGTGCATGACGATGTGAATTGTGGCGTAACGGCAACACGGAAAATATTAAAACTGCAAGCGTGATCGCCGGGGTATTCGATGGATGTCGAAGAGATGTCCAAAGTGTAATGAGATAAGAAGTTTCAGGCAGAAATAAATTCATTCGTGGCCTAATGAATCACGGCCCTGGGTTAGAGTGCACAAGGACCATACATATATCAGGGATATGGGGTCATTTTAATACTAGCTGACGCGTACTTAGGTTAGCCAGAGGTGAGCAAAGTGAAGGATAGAAAAGCGGCCACAGTAAAACAGATTTTAAAAACCGTGGTTTCAAGAAATGAAGTACCTCAAACGGTAGTTACAAACAATGCGCTTCAGTTTTAGGATGAGAGTTTGTGTGTCTGGTTAAGACGGACTGGATGCATCTCATATAAGACACCGCCATACCATCCACAGTCTAACGAGATAGCGGAGAGAATAGTGCAAACTGTGAAATGACTTTCAAGGCGTTTTTACCTATTAATAAGAGTAATGATGCGTTTTTACCAAAAACGCTCCTTAGCTATAAGTTTGTCCCACATGCGGGAAGGAAATTGAGTCCTTCGATGCTAATGGGAGGGCAGATCAGAGCCCCAATAACAATGTTATTTGCAACGAAGGAGAAAGTGTGGTATAAGAAAAACAAAGTGGCGAATCTGGAGGAGGCGAATTTTCTGTTACAGAAAGGAAACAACACAGCCATTATTGAAAAGAAAGAGTAGTGTATTTTGACTCATGCTGACCAGTTTAGAAGTAGGAATGTATTGGAGGATATAGAAGTTCAAGAACGTGAAGAGGAAGGAAGGTGCAATGACGAAGCAGAGCAGAGAATGGAAGTGCAAAAGAAGGCAGAGAAAGAGTTTCAAAAGTGAGATTGAGTAAGATATGAAATTAAGTGAAGGTGAAAAACCAGGTGAGTATGAGGAGGGGGATGAAGAAAGCCCGAGTTCACCGCTGAAGAGACGGTAAGAAGAGCGAACAGAAGGACAATATAAGACAAAAGTAATTAGAAAGAGTGACAGTAAGAAAAAGAGTTTATGATCGCCCTGCTTCATGGAAGGTGTAGTATGCTATGCAAATTAGCCCGGTACTATTTAGGTCGTAAGTAGCGACAGACCGGGCAGCAATCATTGCGTCATACTAGACATGAGAGCTATGTCACGTCTATTGCTGTAGGTAGAAATACGTCACGGCTATGGCTACACACAGGCTCAATGTGAATAAAAGATAAACAAATTAAGAATCATGAACAATAAAACAACGCAAATAAAATATGGTCTTTTAAATTAAACAGTAAACAAATAATAAAATTAAATTACAATTATTTTTTAACGTTTACACGTTAACAAGAAAACAAAATATAACAGGATAAACTTGGTTTACCAGCAAATGAAAAGGATTTAAAAAAGAAAAATAAATCAGAAGACAAGAACGCAAATAAATTGTGGTCTTTCAGATTAAACAAATCAAGTAACAATAATTCACAAAACAAAGAAGACTGAAAAATAAAAATAAAAAGCACGTATAGAAAAAAAACACTTGCTTATAAGAAAAACAATATGGCTGAACTAGTAAAAATAAACGTAACGGCCATAGGAAAATGAATAAACTAAAAAAAGAAAGAAATACGCTGTTTAAAATACAAGCAAAAAAAAAAAAAACAACAAAAAAAAAAACAAGCAAGAAAAATTAGAAACTAAAACACTAGTGCAACGAATATGACAACGTTACAATAAAAAAGAGGAGTGTAAACAATGAAAAACTAAAAAGCAATAAAGAAAAACTGAAAAAATAAAGAAAAAATAGCAAAAAGTCGAAGTTGAAATAAATGTAAAAAGAACTTAAATTTGAGTCTTAAACAAGAAAACATTTAAACCCAGAAATATGTAAATTGAAAACAAGTCAGAAGTGGCCCAGAGCTGAATAAAAGCAGAATTCTTCTGAATATATGTATTCAGAACAGATCCATTAATGGTGGATATCGATCATACCACCTTATCCTCTGCCTTATTCCTACAGAAGAAAGAAATCTTTCAACCGAGCAGGCGTTCTTTGCTCTCCGCGAGACCGTGACGGATTGACAGAAACATGACGAGGTTCTTCCTCGTTCTCGCTTGAACTGGATCCAAGCCTGCTACCTTATCGTACTCTAGGATTAGCTTGCTCGTCATCTGAGGTATCGGAAGGTGGATGTATCTCTTCTGAGAAATCCGTTCGTCGTCACTTGAGGGATCAGAGTTAAAGGGTTCTTCATAATTTACAGAAGGAGACCATGTACTTTGTCTCTGTCTCCGTTGATGTATCCTTATGCCTGTGAGTTTCGATTCGTCTGAGTGAGAACGTGTCTTCCGGTCCATTGGAGTAACGGACACGCGTATACTGGGGGTCGGAATATAGTAGCTCCACTTGATTCGCCAGTGGTTCGTTTTTATTCAGTTGCTTGTTTCTTTTTAGCAATATTATTACAGGTTTCGAGAGCCAAGAAAATAGAGACGCTCTAGTCTAACTTCATGGAAATGGAAGAAATCGTTCATGAGGTGTTGAGTTAGTGGCTGTGCATAGCAGTGTTCTAATAGCATGCAGGGCCTCTTGGAGTAATTGTTCCCAATTCACTATATCTACCTCTTTATCGGTAGCTGCTAATTCAACAGTTTTCCAGATTATTCTATTATACCTCTCGCACTGGCCATTGCCTTGAGGGTTATATGATGTTGTTTAACTTATGGCTACTTCTTGTGTAATATAACGGTCTGGCCCCACCCAAGAAGGCTGATGAAGCGTGGATGTTCCCGGTTGATGAAAAGTAGCGGATGTCACTTTGATCCTATTTCCGACAGCGGCGGAAATGCCTACGCAGGCAAACAGACAGGTGACTCTGAGAATCGCGTGGGCGTCGCGGATCGAGGCAAAACCCGGAAGAAACAAGTTCCGGTTTTGGAAGATATAAAAAGACCTCGAAAACAAGGATTTGCCAGAAGTCGAAGAAGAAGCTAGAAGAGCTAAGCAGAGAGGCTACACTCCCGTCGAACCCAATTAGAGGCGCGCTCCCTCAACTCTCTGTTCCCTAGGCTACACGGTCCATCGTCATTAATAAAAACACAAGTCATATTCTTATATACATGCGTGTTTGTTATTTGTCATTATATAACACTTGTTCTTGTGGGAATCGTCGTACGCGTTCGTATATAAATTAAGGCTCTGTCGGAACGGCAAAAACTAATCCAAATGCTTGTATTGCCACTGTCGAGGATAAATCTAGGCAGGAAAAGAAACCGCGAATAATTATTGTGATCAATTACTTTTAACGTGTATCTGTTGCGAGTTCTTGACGAAAGCGAACCTGCGAACCTTTAAAATCCAGTGCGATTCTTTCGTAGGGTTTCGTGGCTTTTATGACCTTGCTGGTGTTAGTACGGTAGAACCTGGGTTTTATTTCAGCGCAAATTTGGCATGAGTTGGTAATCTCTTTCACATCCTCTACTTAGTAGGAAAGACTTCTGATTTTCATCAGGTGGACCATGCTTGTAATATATGAATGGCGCAACTCTATATTTTTAATTCTTCTTTGCTAGCAGCAAAGCTTCATTCACGAGAGAGAGGGCGTCTACAGCAGCATTTTGTTTATCAGGGTGGCATGTTACGTCCAACGAGTGAAACGAGAGTTCAATCTTTCCTCTGGCTATCTTCTCATTTTTTTTTATTTTGCTTGTTGTTTTTGCGTTAAACATGAATGCGACTAATTTTTTTTTATCTGTAATTAATTTAAAGTGTCGCCCGATCAAATAATGCCTCCATTTTCTTAGTGATTCAACAATAACATAGGCTTGTTTATCTATTGCAGAATGCCTACATTCTGATTTAGCTAGGATTCTGGAGAAAAAGGCTATGGGCCTTCTCAAGTGTATTAAACACGCGGCTATGGTGTATTCTGAGGCGTCTGTCTTTACTATCAGTATGATCGGGTGTAGTAATTGCTGCCTTTGCTACGCCCCTCTTTAACATATTAAACGTTTTCTCTGCTGTGGGAGATAACGGGAATTTTGATACAGTTATTAGAGGGTGGATTTTTTTTTAAAAAACAACGGTATCCAACGAGCACAGTGTGCTAACATTGCTAATGCACGGCTTAGAGCGGGTAAATCAGTAAGCTGAATAATGGATTCAGACGTTCTGGATCGGGTTTTATATTATTTTTACTGAACATGTATTCAAGAAGTTTTATATTTTTACGCCTAAAATAACTAAAATTTAACAGCCGCTGTAAATAATTTGAGATTTCATGTTCTGTTCGATTTTTTCGGCAAATGGTTACATTATCGATGTAAGCATAGGTGCCTTGCAACAAAGTAAACTGGTTTATCGTTTGAGAATAGTCGATTACCAATGGCTTGAGCTCTCCTCCTGCGATTCACTTGGTTCGATTATACTTTCCTTTAGCACACGAGTAAGTTCGATTTGGATATATAATTTATCCTCTTCCGTGTGTCGCCTAGATTTAGCTACCGGTTTACAATCGGGTGTTAGAATTGCGTTAAAGAAGTTTCTTTGCTTATCGTGTCAATCAATGCTTTTAGTGGCTGTTCGTTAGCCGTGATCTCTATCGTTGTTGTTGATAGGCAGCCAAGTGCATCCATTGACGCAAAATAAGATACTGTCTCGCTTCCCTTTGTACTTCTACATACTTTAGCCTCATGTTCTGCTTTTTGTATGTATAGCATTTGTTTCTTCTAGTGGGGCATAATGACCTTGCATGTTTCTTGCCTCTGCAAAAAAAAAAAAAAATAACAAACAAACAAAAAAAAATCATGTGCGTTTAATTAAGGCTGTTATTTTTGCGAGCCTAGTTTTTCATACAAGGGGGGCAAGATAGGTGAAAAGGTTTATGATTTCACTGTATTTGTATCGAAGATTTTAGCACATTGTTTTCTTAAATCTAGTAATCTTATCTGGTCATAGACCTACTGTAACGTTAAGGTGCTATTTTCGAGTATTCTTTGTCGGATATCCGTGGTCTGAAGCCTGTTTATGAAGGAATCTTGTATCGGTTCGGCTCAGTATTTTCGGCTGATACTGAAAAAAAAAAATTACAGTCTTTACTTAGTAAAAACTAAGGCTTCATAGAATTCATCAATTGAATGTGAGGTCAGTTGACGCCTCGTAGCCAGTAAGTGTCTAAAGACCATTTAATCTGTCTTTTTTACGTAGATCCTGTCCAGCGTTCTTAAAGCCTCTTTGTAGGAAGGTGTATCTGCGAAATACTCGAAAACTTGTGCTGAGACATATTTAGTGCAGCTTATTAGAACTTTCGTCTCAATAGGTACTTAAGAAGTTTATGAAAGTTCTTCTTCAGTGACGATATTCCAGTTTGACGTCACACACGTTGGGGTCAATAATAAGTTTCTCTGGATAGAATGGATTAGACATAATCAAAATGGTTAACAACGAGAGTTCATTGAATTGTCGAAGAATTGTAGACAATTCGTATTGGCTTAAATGTAAATTTAATGAACTCATCTTGTGAATATATGTATTCAAGACAGATCCATTCATGGCGCAAATGGATAACACACACACACACACACGCACACACACACACACATACATATATATATATATATATATATATATATATATATAAAATAAAAAGATTATTTCGCAGCATAACCAAGGCCAAAACAAAACAAAAAACAAAGTAAGAAAGAAAAACAACACATTCGACTAATGTTTGTCTGAAGAATAAATGTTGCTATGGTAACGGAGTTAAGTATGCAAAGTAAAAAAGTTTGGCATCGATTGACCTTGAACTCTGTCGCGCATGTGTATTAACCCTCTAGGGCCATTCGTATCATATTTGAGACAGTATTTCCCTATAAGGAAACATTTGGTATTTCCCTATAAGGAAACATTTGGTATTCATTGACTGAGCAGTCAGTACTGCTTTCATTTGAAATTTATAAAATATTTCTCTTAAAAAACTTTTCAGGAAAATATTTCTTTCAAGGCTTGTTTTCATACTGTATCAAATATGATACGAATGGCCCTAGAGGGTTAAGTTATAGCGTTTTTGTTTTTGCTCATTTTCGTCGTTTATAGAAGTACTTGGAAGTAAAAGGTGTAGATTGTGGTAATTTTTGGCAAATCACAACATTCCCCAAATCCGAAAACCTCCATATTTCCCAGATTTGGAATTTTTCTATTTACAAAAGTCAAATCACACTTGAGATGAACAATATTTCAAGAGAATGCAATGAGGCCGTTGTTCGTTATCTCAAAAAAAAAAATTAAAAAAAAAAAAAATAAAGAAAAAAAAAGAAAGACAAAAGAGAGTTCAAGGGATGCTTCCATCAATAGAAACGACCTTGGATAAAGTGTGTAGCTTCAGAAGGGGACTAATTCGAAGGTGATTAAATGCCAATTGTTGTTGTAGTTTTCTTTTTATGGCACCAATCCCGATAATTTTAGCACAGACCTATATATATATATATATATATATATATATATATATATATATAGAGAGAGAGAGAGAGAGAGAGAGAGAGAGTGATTGAAAAGTAACTTTCTATTTTAAAATACTCGTAATTTATTTATTAACTATAATTTTTGCAAGAAATGGATATGCAAGGAAAGCGCTTAGCATGAGGTTTTATTTAATATACATGGCCCGATGAGGCGTTTTGCATAGAACAGACTGTCGCCTCTGGGTGTTGACTTCATTGTACACACACACACACACACACACACACACACACACACACACACACACACACACACACACACATATATATATCTATATATTCGATCCTCGTGGAAGTGACATGGCATGTTCTAGCTGTAAAGGTCTGAACTGGCAAAACTAATGAATAGAGTTCACCTGAACATTTGCCATGGTGACGTTGCGTCTCTGAGGAAAGAGACTGAAGTATGGAAAATGTCCTCCTCTCCACAAAACCACGTAATTGATTTTGAATTCTAACTGGAAAATGTTGATTGCGCAGTTTCATTTCAGATATGGCAGACATACTCCGTTATTAGACTATCGTGACTCTTGGAAATATAAAGCATGGCAGAAAGAGTTTGGTGCTTTCTGGAGCAAAAGAATGAACCGACCATTTTTCCATCATCTTTGACAATGGATCGTATACTAGTATATGAATTTCACTTGAAGACTGAAATCAACCCGAGATCCAATAGATGTTCAAAGCTTGGAGACTCGTTGACACTAAAAAACTCAGAGTATAATCGGTGACCATCGAATGATACTAGCTGGTAGTAATTGGTAAAGGATGGTGATTTTTTGTTCAGCATAGTTTAAAAAAAGATCACCGTTCATTATCTAGTTTACATTTATTGTCAAGACATGACGGAAATATTTAATTAATTTTACAATCACACTGTGCTTTATAAAATATCAAGAAACCTTATGTTACACTGTCTTTTATTATGTTTATTAGTTCCTGAATATAAAATTGAACAAATCATATTCTATTCACCGAACAAGCCTAACAAAAGTGAAAGCACCATATGATGATACGGATACAGGAACTACTTGAAATACCCCCTATGTGTTACTATGAAATGTACGACATGCTAGAGCAACTTGATGGGTGCTGATTTTTTGGATCGTATCCGACTGCCTGTATAATGTGTTCTTCGTGTCAGACGTACTAGCGGAACTCGACCTTCCTCGATCTATAGTTTGTGGTTCCAAGGATCCTGTTTCAGTAACGCAACGATGAACAGCAGCAAAGATTAGATGACCCAGCTGCCTTCGTTTTGGAAGCGGAATCTCGTACAGCCGCGCAGCCTCGCGTCCATTACCATTCGCGTGTTCGCATGTAAAAATCATATCTATCTGCTCGCAACATGAACATCCTGCCATTGTTCAACGTAACACTTCTCAGTTCACTCATACTACAGACGTTAAACGTTGAAGACAGACTAGCCACAAATACACGAATGACAGATGTAACCTAGTCTACATGGCAACACAGAGCCATCTACCCGTAAACTTTTTTCAAAATTGATAACTCAAAAACGTACGATTTGCAGACAGATGTTTATATGGACTTTGGAGCTAGTTTTGGTGTGTGGAATCCGCTACCAAAGTTTGTAAACGTATTTATGATTCAAATATATATATATATATATATATATATATATATATATATATAGAGAGAGAGAGAGAGAGAGAGAGAATGAGAAAGATAGAAATACTTATGTTTCTTAATATAAACATTATATTAGTGGGTACACGTGTTTCAGTAGACGTCTCTAATCATTGTAAAAGGCTAAAAAATATAATGAATAAAAGTGCAAGGAAGGAAATAATTAAAGGAGTTTAAATCAACTTCGATGTCGACACTCGCTAATTAATTCGTTACATTGATTAAGAAGTATTTTAAAATATTAATCTTTTCTACTAACAACAGATTACATTTATCACTTAGACTATTGGGAGTACGTACAGAGCCTGTTAACTTCCAATTAATCTGTGGGTTTAGGCCTTCGTTTATTAGTTCTCAGTATTTTCATCAAAGGGCTGTCTGAAATGTTAATTTAGGGTTGGTAAAAGAGTGCCTATAAGAATAAAATTGTTGTTTCCGAACCCCCGCCAAAATTCTGATATACACGTTTCCTTGTTCTCTTTGGTGGGAGGGGGAAGATGGCATCTTGGTAAATCACATTTGTAGATCTACATTTGCCTTCCACCGGACGGTTCTCCTTGGATCTGCAATTGCAGGAGAGTATAATACCGGGTTTAGTATTAGTTTCACAGAAAGTCCTTAAAACTTGGTTATTATGGGAATTGATAATGATGTACATATTACTAGTATAGGAATCAGACTGCTGTTCACGCTATAAAATGCGGTCTCTCCCAGAAACTGTTACTAAGGTCCGCTCAGCATATTTGCAGTATAAACCACAAGTGGGATCTGTAAACAAACACAAGAGCAGACGTCTGCAGTGAAGATTAACAAGCGGACCTACTAGACGGGTATCCTCTAATACGAGTGGGCAGCCATTATATATATATATATATATATATATATATATATATATATATATATATATATATATATATATATATATATATATATACAATATGTGGCTCTTTTACGAAAATGTAATTCCCAGCATTAAATGTTTGATATCGATTATTAGGATAAATTACACTCCGGTGATGTTTTATAATTTCGTTTGACCTTTTATTTATTTTTTTATTTACAGCCCAGGTTTTTAGCCGAGCAAGAATGGTATCACAAATATGGAAAAATCCTTGGGTAAGTCTTAGACTCTCATTACAAATGCAAAGTTCAAACACTGGCTCGACATCACGTGATTATTCAGTGGATTCGAGGAGTGTTATGTAATGTATTTCCACAAATATCTAGAAAGGTTATTTATGAATAACATTTATACTTATTACCTGAACGTTAATTCAAAACAATGGATGTTATAATAATGTTTATAAAGAAAAGTATTAGATTTTTGTTGAGCCTGAAACTGATTATATTCATTTTGTGCTAATCTCTGTAGAAATACATGAACGTTGTTTGTTTTTTGACTCTATCTCATGAACAGATACTTTGAAAAAATAACTGAATAGTGTTGGTTACGATATAAACCTTTTTTAAAATGTAAATGTATTAATTTAATAATCTTAGCGGTGAATGTGTTTAGGGCAAAGTAGACTGACGGAACCCATCCCACTCAAGGCTTGTTCTGAAATTTTTTCTGAAAAGTTTTCTTTCTACTAGACTGATTGACATCTCAAGGCAAGAGAGGCCCGTCGACGAGATTGATTCATGTTCTTCCAAAGCTTATTTTTTACGAAAGTGAAGATATTCGGCTTGCTGATTTCACTTTCCAAGTCGCTAACCGTTACACTACCCGCATATCTACTACAAATTTAGGATTATGTTCATACAAATTTGCAGCTGTTTATTTTTAATACCGTACTGATGACAGATCCTCCAATACAGATACTGATCTACCATGTCATGATTAGGATGTGGTTTCTGGCTTTCTCCTTTCCAATCTTTTCACTATTACGTAGCCCCCTGCACATCAGTGGCGTTATCGCCTTGCTCGGGGTGATACGATTAAGAAAAAAAAGTATTGAGCATCCTGAGATAAGGTGATCAATAGTTTTAATTTACTTTTTAGGCACTGACCATTATGCAAGATATCAGCTTGTAAGCAGGATCTGGTCCCGTGGAGCAAGAATAGTCCCTTCTGTCTTACCTTTAAGCTCTGAACTTCTTAGCCATTGGTGGATTCTTAATTGATCTACATCAGCATTTCCACTTCATAGAAAGAACTGTTTCTTTTAATCATATCACCTCGAGCAAGGCGGTAACACCACCGATGTGCAAGAGGCTACGTAAGAGTGAAAAGACTGGAAAAGAGAAAACCGGAAACCACATCCTAAACAGGGAACAAGGGATGAGCCTCTTCATCTATTCAATAGACGTGGGTGGAGTGTGAACCGGGCGATAGTTTAGTCTATCTACTCCGATTGAGAAAAAAAAAAGAGAAAAAGGAGTGAAAAGACTGGAAAAGAGAAAGCCGGAAACCACATCCTAAACAGGAAACAAGGGATGAGCCTCTTCACCTGTTCAATAGACGTGGGTGGAGTGTGAACCGGGCGATAGTTTAGTCTATCTACTCCAATTGTTATTGAGATGCTTTTGGCTTCCGCTTTCTTCTGTTTCCTTTGTTTCCTTTTGGCCTAGCTTTTTCGTTTCTTGATCAGTTTTCTTGCTGGTTTTGTTACAGTTGTATATGTTTTCAAGCTTTGGCCCGGAGTATCTTTATGGGCTTCTTTTGATACTGGATCAAGCTTTTTTTCATGATCCATTACGAGTTGCATTGAGTAAGAGAGCAGCACGCTAACAAACTGACGTTGAGAAAAAAATATACCAATCCCATATATAACCATCATGACAGCCAGCCTGACACATGTGTAGGAGGCATCACAGCCACATGTATGCCATATGATGATAGACTTTTAATAGAAGATACGTAAAAAAAAAAAGAGGTCGATCCCAGTTAAAAATACGTTCATGTCGAGTAACCTATTCCGCTCAGATGGTACTCGATTAAGGATGTTCACGAGTATCTAGATATTCCCAAATTCTCACTATTAAACCTTAAAAAACCTCTCTCGACATTCAGCCACGATGGTCCTATCTACTTCCGTTCATTAACAGAGATATTCAGTGCGTTAGCTCCTAGGAGACATGCCCTACTAGTTAATAACAAGCAAATATTTACTGTAGCCTATCACCAAGAGAAATTATGTTCATGTTAAAACTACCGATGAAAGAAGATCAGAAGCCATGAGAGCCATGGCAGGTTCCGGTTCTTTCTAAATTCTTTTGATTCTTTTCCACTCTTATTAGACGCTTGCATCTTAGTGGCATTATCTCCTTACTTGAGGTGAATTGATTGCAAAAGCATCAATGTATTATTATTATTATTATTATTATAGAAAACGTTATCAACCATTGTGAATTTTGACAACTGTTACTTCCACCTTAATTTTAGTTACTTTTCATCGCAGTTACTCGGACCCTCATTCAACGGCCATTAGTATTTGAAACCCCCCTCCCCCCCAAAACCCCCCCGGATAAAACAAATAAGTTCTCGCTGAAACTAGAACGAGATCGTTTAGTAGTTCATGCAGTGAAACAGCTGACATAATAGGTGCGAGTTCAAGTCCGCTAAGAGATTATTTCTTCATTTTTGCTTCGCTCGGAGACATCACATATTTTTGGAATAAGACCCCAAATATGGGACAGATCTAGTCACCAAAACAGTGTTAAGGTATGGGGTTAGCTTGTTAGACGTTATACCATTACGAGCTGTATTTCTTAATGCGTAAAACACATGGTAGGTGTTGATTTGTTATTGTGTTAATTAATTCCATGATTCCAGTGATATATGACGACTGATTATCCAACCAAATGGCTCCACTGATTCTGACTCTGGAACCATGGAAGTTGGACAAGAGGACGTAGAATTGTATTGTGATTAAGCTAAGCCCTATCAGTTTCTGTTCGGATGCATGATATATGTATATGCGTGTGTGTATATATTTAGTCATGGTCTTTGGTATGTCCCTTCAAAACGTAGGTGGTCATGGTTTCGCAAAGATTAATTTTTTTGACATTATCTGTAAACTGCCAGGCATTCTTGTGAACATATATTAGCGTATCTTTCTGCCACGTTACATGCACATCCCGTCAGTCATGTATCTTCTTTTTCTATGTGTCGTATTTCTTCAGGACGTAGGCGATCATAGCCTTCTATATCTCCCTATACAGTGAAGCCCCGAACACATCTCCTGTTACACCACCCGAAACCTTGCTCCACCATCTATCTGCTCGAGTTCATCATGTCACGCATTGATTTCCTCTGCCTCTCCTTCCCTCTATATACCCCGTGAGTATCAGATTCTCCAAACCTTCTTTCCTCATTACATGTTCCAGAAACTTTAGCTGTATTTTCCTGGTGATCGTTGATCATATGTTCGGTCCATGGAATCATCAGCATTCTTCTGTAGAACCACATTTCGGTTGCTTCCAGTCTTTGCCTCATTTTTGATGCGATTGTCTAGCATTCCCTGTCCTGTTGAAGGACAGATATCACATAATGATCCAGTATTCTCTTCTTTTTTCCAGTCACTCAGTACTCTATTCAGCTTCTGAAATGCATCCTTGGCTATGTTAATACGCTATCGGATCTCAGTATCACACTTTTCGTCCTCTGTTAGGACCCTTCCCAGGTATTTAAATTTCTGCACCTGATTGATCCGCGCTCTGTAGTTGGCATTTTGGGCTCCTCTTTTTACTAATGACAATGCATTAAGTTTTCTTGTAGTTTATATGTAGTCCTTTCTTTCCGCTTTCTTTAACTACTTCCTGTAGGAGGTCCTGTAGTTTCCTTTCCGTGTCAGCTAGCAGCCCTGCATCATCTGCATATCTTATATTGTTCAGATTGCGGCTGGTAGGACTTCTAGAGCTCTCAGAATTGCCTCGCTGTAGAGGTTGAATAGATCCAGTGGGGAAACACACCCTTGTCTTACACCCCTTTCTATCTTTGTATAACTGATGAACTCGTTTCCTGTACGTATGCAGGGGGCTTGCTGCTAGTATTGTTTCTTAAATATTCTAATGTCTTTCCCGAATATGCCAATGTTGCCGAGCATCTCTATCAAGTCTATGTGGCGTACTTTGTCGAATGCCCTTGCATAGTCTATGAAACAAAGGTACATGCCTCTCTGTATTTGTATTGCCCTTTCTAAGCCTAAACATTCTAAGCCTAAATATAGCGTTCCTTTTCCCAGTGTTCTTGGAGAAACCGCACTGTTCTTGTCCTATCTATGGCTCAACTAATCGGAATTCGGACGATGAATTTTGTTATTTGACTCAATAAGCTGATTGCTCGGTGGAGTTAACATTTGTTTGCGCCTGGGTTCTTAGGCAGTAATATGAAAATCGGTCGGCTTAGGTTTTCCGGTATCTCACCACTATTTTTTTATATTTATTATTTCTGTGATTTTGTCTATGCCGTTATCTTCTAAGGCTGTAAACATCTCTATGACAATGTCGTCTGGTTTTGCTGCTTTGTTGCTATTCAGTTTGACTAGCGCAGTTTTCACTTTGGATTTTAATATTTCCGATTTCTGTGTATTGTCGGTTGCTCTCTCATGTGGAAGAGATCTTATATATATTCTTCCCATCGCTGAAATGTTTCTCTTTCTCTAATATGAGCGTTCCATCCTTAGATTTTATACATCCTGTTGATAAGCATGTCATTTGTCCTGTTCTCTTATTTTTTTATGCATGTCTCCTTTATTAATAGTGGCAAATCTCTCTATTTCTGCACATTTGTAGTTTAGCCATTTCTCTTTATCCTGTCTACATTCACTCCTTATTTCCTTGTGTAGTTTCCTGTATTCTGTTCCATGTCTTGGCATTGTGTTCTGTCTCTTTTGCATCATATCGAGAATCACATCAATGAGCCACTCATTTATTCTTCTATATCTATTTTTGGGACGATATTGTTTGCCGATCTCGCTAGTGCTTCCTTTAGTGCGTCCCATTTCGAGTTTCCGTTTACAATTTGTTCGTCGTACTTTTTCACATTGTCCGTGTATCTTACATGGTCGAAATCATCAATATTTTTAACAGCAGTCTTATTCGTTTGACGTTGTTCAGTGGATGAGGCGTTATCGAAAAAAATGGATAAAACGTTTGCGATGTTTGACTGAAAGCATGTAATTAACATTTCCAATTCATCGTATTAAAAAACAAACAAACAAACAAACAAACAAACAAACAAACAAACAAACAAACAAACAAACAAACAAACAAACGAAAATCGGCGCTGGCACTTAAACGTAAACATCATGAAAACTAATAATCTTCATGAGAAAATACGTAAATGTGTCAATCCCAGAACGAATTCAACGGTTGGCAGCGGCAAACTGCACTTCAAAAATTGATAAGCCCTTACCACCGTAAATGCAACATCATGATGGTAAGACGGTTGCACGTGTTCTATGAACAATTATTTTAAAGGCAATATTTTAATAATTGGCTCGTCAAGATAAAATTGACTCTATAAGTGCATTTATAGGAATTTGCTAAGCAAAGCTTAGAGGTCGAAAGTAAAAAGCACCTCATGAGTATTACTTAGTAATAATTGACAATTTTTTAAACGTAGCTTAGATGTGGCATAATGCCAATAGCATGGAAACCCAGTGAGGATCGAACCAATTAATCAGTGACAATTGGTGATTTTCCAAGTTTAGCTTAGATAAGGAACAAAGCCGAAAATATGGGGTACCCAGTGAGGATCGAACTCACTACTTAATGATAATTGTTCTGGCAAGACAAGTTTGAAAACCATTACAACACGTCGAAGTGCCCTGTTTTCCTTAGCTAAGCTTAGATGTGACACATGGTCTCAAAGTATGGCGCACCTAGGGAGGAGTACTCGGTAGTAATTGGTAGTTTACTAAGGTTAGGTGTGGTACAAGTCTGAAAGTATTGGATATTCAATAAGGATCAAATTATATTACTCAGTCGTAACTGATGTCTCTTTTTCGATTCATGACTGACTTTGAAGAAGAATCCCCGCAGTAGGTTGCCGCTAATCTTCGAGGTAGACTGGTTGTCATCCGAAGCTATAGGACCCAATCTGTCCTGATATTTCACCTATAGCTGTGGATAGAAGAGATGGATTCATATGTTTCCCAATAGTATTTTCGCGTAAGTGAATGTAACGATCTCGACTAGAATTTGAACTTGGCTATCCGATTTCTCATTCAGAGAAATTCCGTTATCCATTACATCATCCGCACATCTAATAACTAATAAAATAATAATAATACTTTAGCCTATAAAACAGAATGTGATTGATGCACGTGAGGGCAAAAAAAACAAAAAAAGAAAAACAAAAAAAAAACAAACAAACAAAAAAAACAAAAACAAAAACAAAAAAAAACCTTGCAGCAATTAAAAATGCATACATAAAAGACAAACAAGTAAATAAACAATTGCTGTTATCCCCTGACGAGTGAACGGAGTGATTGCGGGAAGGTCTATCTACGAAACTTTAGAATGGGGATGCTGAAGGTAACACCGATCAGCTAATAAAAACATTATATTTGCATTATATATATATATATATATATATATATATATATATATATATATATATATATATATATAGGAAAGAATATTAATAAAAAGTTTTGAATTTAAAGACGTACTTTTTTAAACAGTATTTGTTTATTTTTATAGTGTTTTATATTTCAGACCGCCCTCGGTCCTTCATCAGAAACAATTTTATTAATATTCTTTCCTATACATATTAAGACAGTATACGTGGATGATCATCACTATATATATATATATATATATATATAATCAAATTTGTTTTTTAATTAAAAATACACTGAGACTCGGAAATTTCTATGTTTCGAGATTTCTATTTTGTCACCAGGCAATGTTAGATTATGGGTGTGAAAATTTTCACAACTATAATCTAACATTGCCTGATGAAGAGATAGAAATATCGAAACAGAAATTTCCGTGTCGCAATGTTTTTTTTAATTAAAAAACAAATTTAGTTATATGATTATATTATGCTCTACAGTTAATTTAAAAGAAAAGTAAAGGACAGAGAACTTGGAAGTGTAAAAGTCTTGATTCTCTTTACGTGGATTTATATATATATATATATATATATATATATATATATATATATATATATATATATATAAAAATCATATACTGTTAAATATAAGAGACAATGAATGTCTATTATGCTTAATCGTGAGCCGTTCTAAACATCGTATTTTGGCTTTAATTTCAGTTGAAAATAAAGACAAAAATTCTCCAAGAGATAAGTTTTTATTAAGTTGGTTCTAAGCTTTCGGCTAAGATGAACCATCTTCAGAGAGGTTAAAAGAACGTTAACACAAAAACATCCACCATCAGCGACGATTTTATCTTGTGTTGACATAAAACTCTGCTAAGCAACGGCAACAGTTACCAAAAATAGCAAACGCAGTTCGCAAATTTGTAATGCGGTTCTATGACGTCACACCGTGTGAGAGCTCGAATGATAACAGGACCATATATTTAAATGCAATGTAATGTGTTATGACCAGATTTAATCGTGATTTTATAAAGTGTGGGTTGTTTGGATTTAATGTAGATGGCCTCGAATATTTGAAGGTTCTTTTTACTGTGTGTATGAGTGAGGATTATTGTATTATTGATTAAAATCTGTCTAATATTACCTACATGGTTATGTCTTTCTGAGAAATGTTGTTTAATTGTACTCTGATATATATGTATATATATATATATATATGTGTGTGCGTGTGTTTGTGTGTGTGTGTTTGTGTGTGTGTGTGCATACACACTTTGAAATTAGTATTCTAATGTTTGATGATTGAAATACGAATTTGTAGAAACCGATGAGTACATTTCATGACCCCCTTCACACACACACACACACACACACACACACACACACACACACACACACACACACACACACACACACACACACACAAATAGATCCTGATAACTAAGAACAAATTATAAATTATAAAAAGAAAATTTGTATCAAAATAATTTGTGTACGTGTTATTTAATGAAACCGCCTTCAGCTTTGATGTGGTTTCAAATCAAAAGTGAATTCATGTCCAGGTCAAATGAATCGGGTTCACTGTATTTACTAGCCTTCCCACGCAAGGCAGGATGTGACACATGGTCATTTTAAAGTGGGTATTACCGGCCATATAGCCGGGCCAAAAAAAATGTCTGTCTATTTTTACCGAGTCGTGGTTCTACTCTTCGGCGGAACCACGACTGGGTTTGTGCTCTCTGCTCGGAAGCAGAGATTGACTCAATACAACCGTTTCAGCGTTTGAGTATCAATCTGAGGTCAGTGCAGAGGATTCAGAAAGAGTTGGATGAGTCTAATGGTGATCACGAAGGTTTTTTTTAAGTTATCACTAGTGATGGCGGCGTTATGCCTCCATTCATATTTCTTTATGGCCTCACACTTAACACGGAAATCTACATTGAATGCCCTGAGGAAGTAATGTACTGGGTCAAGTGGGTGGCTGCTAAAAAACACTAGGTTTGGCAACAGGACTTTGAACCATGCCACACAAGCGGGAGAACCGAGTCATGTTTGTTAGACAATCTCTGCGACCACATCATCCCTTACATCTGGCCACCTAACTCCCAAGACTGAACCCCCTTGATTATTATGTGTGGGTCGCAGTTAAGCGAGAGTCCAACAAAAGTATTTGTAACACCAAAGATTAACTCAAGACAAAGATTATAGCAGCATTCACCAACTTAAGCCAGGAGACCGTTCAAAAGAGTTGCAGAGGATTCCTAAGTCGTTTACAGGTCATGGTTGAAGCCGAGGGCGATTATATTGAATAAATTTACTTCCGAGCAGAGAGCGCCCTCTGCCCGAAGGCAGAGGGCTGACAGTGAGAAATGCCGTCGCATCGGGTTCACGCTGTCTTGAATGTCCACTACGCAGGTCTTAAAAAGTCCTTGTCAGTGTAGTGCTGCTGGTTAATCTTCCAAGAAAGGAACATTTTTTTAAAGAAAAGTGTTTACTTCTTAAAATGGCTAACTAATCGTTGCTTTGCCGAGGTCTTTCATGTTCAAGCACACTTCGCTTAAAGGTAATTTTCAAACGATAAACTGAAAGCAGGTTCGGTCTCAATAATTTTCTCCGATGAAGTCCTTTTAGAGAATAAAACGCGTTACATAAAATATTTTTTCCATTTTGTCATTCGATTACCCAATATACGTGCGATAAATGAATTATCGTCTAAATTACGCAAAAAATGAAAATAAGACTGACATCTCATTTTAACAGATATATCTACTAAAACTGCACAAAAATATCTCGAAATACTAAGTAAATTTATTCAATATAATCGCCCTCGGCTTCAACCATGACCTGTAAACGACTTAGGAATCCTCTGCAACTCTTTTGAACGGTCTCCTGGCTTAAGTTGGTGAATGCTGCTATAATCTTTGTCTTGAGTTAATCTTTGGTGTTACAAATACTTTTGTTGGACTCTCGCTTAACTGCGACCCACACATAATAATCAAGGGGGTTCAGTCTTGGGAGTTAGGTGGCCAGATGTAAGGGATGATGTGGTCGCAGAGATTGTCTAACAAACATGACTCGGTTCTCCCGCTTGTGTGGCATGGTTCAAAGTCCTGTTGCCAAACCTAGTGTTTTTTAGCAGCCACCCACTTGACCCAGTACATTACTTCCTCAGGGCATTCAATGTAGATTTCCGTGTTAAGTGTGAGGCCATAAAGAAATATGAATGGAGGCATAACGCCGCCATCACTAGTGATAACTTAAAAAAAACCTTCGTGATCACCATTAGACTCATCCAACTCTTTCTGAATCCTCTGCACTGACCTCAGATTGATACTCAAACGCTGAAACGGTTGTATTGAGTCAAGCAGTACAGAATGCCGTTTCTAAATTTTTGGCGAAGTGAATTGCGTCATGGTGCTCTTTTTCTCACAGATAATGCCCAACTAACCCTACGGTACTGTGCAGACAACAAAATCAAAATCAAGCAACGCGCATGCATGAAATTAAAAATATAAAATGGCGACTATTACCCTTTCGAATCCTGTATATATATTGAGTGAATAAGAGAGAGAGAGAGAGAGAGAGAGAGAGAGAGAGAGAGAGAGAGAGAGAGAGAGAGTGATAAAACGAGTTAGTTAGATTTATATTGGTGGTTTTCTAAGCGTAGATTATATGTGGCAGAAGGTCTAAAAGTAAATGGCACCCAGTGAGGATCGAACTCACTACTCAATTGCAATGGTTCTAGCGAGAGAAGCTTACTAATCATTATACCATGCCGAGGTACACTTCCTGCATTTATATTGTTTGGTATTCAGCACATCTGTACTGGAACAGTTTTTGTCTTTTTGTAAAATACAACTCACAAAATATCTTCGACCGTAAAACTCCCCTACAATCGTAATTATTTCTATATAATATCCTTTCCGAAATTAAGCTTTCAGATGGCGGTATTTTTAATGTTATATATTTATTTGTATTCTTCCTCCAAATTGTAATATTTTTTTTAAGTAAATTAGTTTTAGTTAAAAAAAATCGATGAATTTTTTCTTTACAATCAATGTTAATGGGTGACGTCATATCAACGACATATCTCGTCCGCCGCTCTTGGGTAATAATTGTTTTTACTGACTCATCAACATCGTTGAATTGTTTTGAACTACTCTCCGATTCACTAGCAGCATAAGAACTTGTATATAACGTAAAGTTCCTCAGAAGTAAATGCATCACGTTTCTACATGAGCACAGCGATTTTTTTATGTCAGTAATAGGATGCTGAGAAAGAGGTAAAAAAATATCTTGATTTTAGCCACTCTCCAATGCCCGTATTAAACATTAGTTTATCTGTGATATACTGACACCTTAACACAATGGAAAAAATATACAAAATAACTGAAAGAATTAAATTTCTAAAATGTGCAAAACCTGAAAACATTTTATATACAACGCTAGAATATACAAATGAGATACCAAAAATGCAATAAATAGGTCTTAAATTATATTTAAGTTAATATAAAAATAACTAAAATGAGAAAATCGACAGTTAATTGCTGAAACCTCCCGACGAGTGGACCGAACGATTACAAGAAGGTTAGTCTCTGGGGTTGGTTACTGGATATAGCATTAATCAGCTCAATGACATATTTGATGTTTGCATTAACCCTACACACACACACACACACACACACACACACACACACACATATATAATCATCCGCAGACAGATCTGTTTCGCTGTATCGCAGCTCATCAGTACGGTTAGACACCCGATTGCCTTTTTACCCAGGATTGAAACCCGTCCGAATTGGCGTCAGTCGGCGATTCTACCTTTGAGCTACGGGCGCTCGGTAGAAGGAGGCAGACTTTTTTAGCGTGTATATTATACACGCCCAATAGCTGAGAGTGTTCTAATTCATTGCTGAATGAACGATGCGTAGATGCCAGAGTAGCTACAGTTTTTCAAAGTCTACCATTCTTCCAGAGTGCTCAATCATGGTGTAAGAGCGTATATATATGTATAGCCATCCGAAGACAGATCTGGTTCACTGCATCACAGCTCATCAGATTACTTTTACCCAGAATTGAAACTCGACCGAATTGGCGTCAGTCGGTGATCCTACTTCTGAGATATGGGCGCTTGGTGCTTTGTAAGGTCAATTCCACAATAAAAACTCAATGTTAGAATATAACAGAGTATTATAATTCTTTTTAACATTCTTATCATGCACGATAAAAATATTATTATCATAAAACCAAAAAGATTAAAGATTAGTATTTACAAAATGAAGATATTATTATTACCGTTAGAATTAATGTAAAAAGCTAACAATTCAGTTCTTTTCGTGAAAATACGGCTCCTAAATTTACAGTCATGTATTTGAGAATGGCCGACTAAAAATTCAGTCCAAGGTCATCTCATCGCCTGGGATAGAAACACAGCCTCGCGTAATAACCAACACCTTCACCCAGGTTTATGTTTATATATATATATATATATATATATATATATATATATATATATATATATATAACATAAATATATTATAATATCACTACAAAAGTAGCCATTTTGTTTCGACACTAACTGTATCTTATCAAGCGATCACTTGATAACACAGTGTCGAAACAAAATGTCTCAGCAACAAGCGTTTTAGCATATCGGTAAATTCGCCCTGTAAAAGGAGAGATGAACCTTTTTTTCATTTATGCACGAGAATGTTGTTTGCAAGATGATTTATGCAAGACATAAATGTCACCTTGTTACTTTGAGTCGAAGAAATGTAGTTAACATATTGTCAAAATAAATCGTCAAAATATATCGTCAGCGACACATACATACACCAAGTAATTTCTTGTGAAATATCTCGTTAAGCGTTTCGAAGGGATTAAATATGCAATTCATCTTTCAGAGATAAAGAAAACATATTGTGTATGGAACAATTATTTATGTACTTACGTTACTACTTTCGGTTTTGATTTAGAAAATGAATTCCATTCTTAGGCGGACCATCTACCCCAGCCAGTACTTCGCTTTCGGAAAAAGCTAGTGTTAATACCTAGTGTCTGGGGCTTCTCTTAAAGAGGACTTTTTGTTCCTAGTCCATCTGCACGTGGGGCTCCTTCTTTAAAATCGACCTTGTTATATATTCTGTTCTAGTGGGGCGTGTGGATAGAGATCTACTTACAGTTTTGAGGCATAAAATGAAGTTCAATTCCAGTGGGCCCATCTATTCCAACGGCTGTACATCTTTCTCTGGAAAGAGCTAGTGTATGAGGTCCTCCATTGTTGAGGGAAGTGTTAAAGAGGACAGACTATTTCGGGCCTCCGGTTCTATTTAAGTACGGGAAACCTTCTTCTTCTTTGTGCCACATCTCTCGAAGACGTAGGCGATCATGACTTTCCATATGATCATGACTATCTTTTGTAGCTCTTAGAATGTTTGTCTTTTTACCAACCCCTAATCCCTGTTCTGCCATCTATTTATATAAGCTCGTCAATTGGAAGGCTTACTACCCCTCCTTGAGCCTTTTGCCTTCAATATGTCCCGTAAGTATCAAATCTTCCAAGCCCCTCTTACTCATTATATAACACAGAATTGATAAATATTTCTTTATGATTGTAACTGTTAGTGTTCTTTTTGTTGTCATTTTCCTTAAAACTTCCTCGTTACTTACTTGCTCCGTCTATGGCATTCTCAGCGTTCTTCCGTAGAACCATATTCCTATTCAGTTAAGTGCCATACGTGATACACGCTTTGGGTGATCATATTTCGAAAAAAACATGACTGACTGAGCAGGAGATTATCCCACAGTAGGTTGCCATTGCTTTCTGCGGTAGACTGGTTGCCAGTCAAGGCTATAGAACCCAATCTGTCCTATTATTTAACCCATAACTGGAGGGAAGAGACGGATTAATACCTTTCCCAAAGGTATTTGTGCGTAAGTGAATGCAAGGAATTCAACTGGAATTCGAACTGTTGAATTCCTTGCATTCACTGTTCGAGTTTTGCTTAGTTTTTTTAAATGTATATTTGTATATAAAATAGCATACATATTGTCTGCACGTGTCCACACACACACACACACACACACACACACACACACACATATATATATTTGTTTTTTTTTAATTATTTTTTCTTATTAATTTCAGTTATTACTTTGGGCGAACTCCTAATTTAATGGTAGCCGACCGAGAAATGCTGAAATATATTATGTCAACCAACTTTGCAAATTTTCGGAATCGTCCAGTGAGTATACATTCTTTCAGAAAAAAAAAAAAGAAAGATTTTGTTCTCAGTAGAAAATTGGAAGATTTAAAAATAGACAATAGTTCTGAACTTACGTGATAATAAATTTGGAAAGTTCCAATGAGATAGAAGCGCACACACACACACACACACACACACACACACACACACACATACATGCGCGCGCACACTGACGCGCGTATCGCTGTAAGCACATATGCACACACAAGATAGAAATTTCATGAGATTGATCTCAACATCGTTCACATACACAAACACACACATCTCTTGTCGCGAAGAGAGAGTCTTGGCGGTTGCCCCATAAAATCATTTACCCGCACTCTTGTGAAAATGATATGAACTTATTTTAGTATGGACATTTTTACACGCTGTCCTAATTAAAGAACTGCAAAATGAAATGTCTTACCCTTGTGACGATACTAGCCAAATAGCGGCTAGTCGAACCAGCATACGGTAGTTCGAAAAAGTGCCCAATGAACACCCAACACAAATGAACCGAATATGCAGTTCTAACGATATGTTAAAGAATAGAACACAAACCACTTACTTATATATATATATATATATATATATATATATGTATATTATAATCGTTTCACCCAAAAGAAGGCAGTTCTGTGACTGGTGCGCAGGGAATTACAGTGAGTGGAGAGGGAAGAAGAAATAAACAAAAGTAAAAGAGAAGGTGCAGGGGATGTCGAAGAAAGAATAAGAGAAAAATGGGTGTCAAGGTGAAAGAAGATGACAATTGACGTTACTCATAAACCTTTAGAGATTGTAGTTACCAGGAAAGCAAGTATACTGGAGGGAAATCCACAGGCGGGAAGTGCGAGAAAAGAAACTATTAGAGTAAAAGTGACGGTTACATTTGCTCATTTTGACGGTAAAAGATGGTATCTAGTAGCACGAGTAAATGTGAAAAGTATTTGTAGAAAAGACAGAGGGAAGCTAATTCTCGTCGGTGAGAAAGTGACTGAAGTCGAGCTACCCAATTGGGATCGATTACATTGTAGATCCTCGTTTGGATTGAAACCCCGAGAAGAATAGCAGAAGCATCCGACCAGATTTGACATCATTATTCAATGCACGGTCGAATGGTAGATTTATAAATACGCAAGATGGATTCTGATGAGACAAACTTCCTGGCCCAGTACAATGACTCAACGTACTTTGCAGTAGATGGTTATTGATTTGATGTAGTCATTCCACTTGAAATCGACTGAGAGAATGAGGTCGAGGAAGCGCAGTGTATTGTTTTCTAGGAGACTAGCGTGATCCATACTGATGGAAGGTAGGAAAGCTTCTCTATGGTGGTTAAAGGAGAGTAGTCTTATTTTAAAAGCATTAGAATTTACAAACCATTTCTTACCCCAATCCATCACAGATCAGAGGTCCTTTCCAAGAGCAGAAGCGAAGTTTGTTTTGTTAGCTTTCGCAGAATTCTTATTGAGATGGAAGTAGATGATAGTGTCATCTGCATAGATACCTACTTGGGAACTGATTACATCAGGAAGATCATTGATAAAGATCAGGAAAAGCTTAGGACCTTGCTGTCATGAAAGTATTTGTAGCCAGGTTCGCTCAAAACGTCCTTCATTTTAAGATATGACAGGAACGATTGGATTAATTCAAACAATCATCCAGTTATACTGTAGCCCTGTAGCTTGCGTAGAAGTACAGCATGCCGAATCCTGTCAAACGCTTCCGGCAACAGCTCGAGCTTCGTCGTTCTTACCATGAGCCTGATATATATATATATATATTCCTTGATAGCCGTTAGCACACCAGAGGTAGACCTGGCGTATGCTTATATATATATATATATATATATATATATATATATATATATATATATATTGACTATTTACGCTCTCACACTCTGATTGAGCACTCTGGAAAAATGGTAGACTTTGAAAAACTGTAGCTACTCTGGCATCTACACATCGTTCAGTCAGCAATGAATTAGAACACTCTCAGCTATTGAGCGTGTATAATTATAATATACACGCTAAAAAGACTACCCGTAGCTCCGAAGTAGAATCGCCGACTGACGCCAATTCGGTCGGGTTTCAATCCTGGGTAAAAAGCAATCGGGTGTCTAACCGTACTGATGAGCTGTTATACAGCGAAACAGGTCTGTCTGCGGATGACTATATATATATAATTTTAAGGTATGCTATATTTATTGGTTAAAATGCTTAATATTAGGGATGGAGGGTATGCAAATATAAAAGTTAACACCCAGCATAGACAGTCTGTTTCTTTCTTATACGCAATCATCAGGCCATATGTGTAGTGTTTTTGCTCGACTATTTATATAGACAAGTCCGTGATGCATTGTGGATAATCTATTGTATGGTTTCTTGTGGGTGGTAACGGTTATGTTTCAAATTATTCTAGGGGCTCTTGAGTGGAAATAATTGTGGGTTCGGATGCAGTTTTTTAGCTATATATATGTTGCTTGTTAACTTTTTATTTATTTATCATTATTTCTGTGATCGTAAGAGAACCGGAGTTTCAACGTTATATGGCCGTAAGTTACCTGGTACTACAAGACTATATCTAATAAATTGAGCTTAAACGTTTGCGAAAACCTAAAACATGGTTACTATTATTGTAAAAAATTTCAAATAACCCTATTAAATGTGCATCCTAAAATCATTGACTTTCCAAATAAGGAGCACAAAAGTGCATTTTTTTTTTAAATTAAAAAATGTGATTTATTTTTTCCTAAATTGAAAAGCGGACATGTGTTTGGCTTGCGAATTTGTGCTTGTGGAACCATCGACGGCTTCCGAACAATATCGTCTACTCCATTTCAATCACAATGCGTGGCAACTCGCGAATAATAAAAAAAAACAATCGGTGGAGAGCTATGATCGCCAGCTTTTCGAATTGTACATTAAGCACGGCGACTAGAAGAAAGATTTTTTTTCCCATATTACTCTAGGTTAGTGGTAGATTGATTCATGTGGCATGGCAATGAGCTTTCTGTGTTAAATGACCTATACAGTCATCGGATCTCAAGACCCATAGAGCATCGAAATTTTTAAAGAGTGCTTCCAGAACATTGTTGAATACATGCCAAGTAAAATTGAGACGACTCTTAAGGTAAAAAGGATAAAAGCCATTACTAGAAGTGTATATCTAATAAACTAATTGATGAGTGTATAACAGGTTAGTTTTCTATCTTCTGGTTCGGTGTTCTTACTATATACTTAAAGATTCTTGATAAAATCCAAAGGAAAATCTGCATTGTTGTAGGTTCTGACTTGGCATCTCAGCTTCAGTCACTCCCACCCCTTCCGCCGTTATATCGCTTCTCTGTAGCTTTTCCATAAATACTTTCATGGTAATTGTTCTGATAAACTTTCCTCTATGGTTCCTAGACTTTATGAATTTAAGCGCAATACTAGATTGGCCGCAAGTCTCATCATGTTTACAATTGAAATGGTAAGACGCGACGTGTAAGTTCTATGATAACAGTTTCTTCTATCGCACTACTCACTTGTGGAACACTCTTTCAGCTTCTTACTTTCTTTTCAAGTTTGATCTTCAAAAATTTAAATGTCATGCCAATAATTATCTACCGTTTTCTTAATTCTTGTTCTTTTATTATTTTCTCTTCTTAATAGTGTTTTTCTCATGTTCTATAACAATCGGTATAATTTTGCGTCTTAGTGACTTTATTACCTTACTTGAGGTGAAATGATTAAAAAAAGTAGATAAAATTGTTTATTAGCACTTTAAAAAATTTTAAAACAGGAATTTAAAGAATTTTTATCCAAAATTCACGGCATATCAGAGATCTATGAATGTTACAAATAAATAAATAAATAATAAAAATAAGAGATCCCCACAAAAAACAATTCAAAACAATCCCAAAACATTGAAGTAAACAGATCGTTTAGAAAAAATAAACAACGGATAAGTATAGTGTTTTATTATAACATGTTTTAAATTAGCAAGCGTTTCGACATTACAGACCCGTTTTGTTATATACATGAATAAATATGCTTGCATATAATTTTCAGTGTGCCTTTGCAAAATCGTTGTAAAGGAAAGTGTTTTATTGTAGACAACGTCTTTTTTTAATCATTTCACCCCAAGCAAGGCATTCCACTGCCACTATAGCGCAGGGGGTTACATAGGCGAAGGTGCTGAGAGAGCGATTGGATATAGGAAAGGTCAGAAGGAGGATGATAGACGAGTAAGGAGGTACATAGGAAGAGTGTTTGAAAGAATGGGTGCGAGTTAGTGTGTTAGGAGGTGTCTATTGACCTTACATTTAAACTCCTGGAGATTGTAGCTGTCGGGGAAGCAAGTATGCGGAAGGGAATTCCACAGGCGGGAAGTGCGAGAAAAGAAGCTGTTGGAGTAGAAATTGCGGTTACATTTTATCGGTTTCACTGTAAAAGGGTGGGACCTAGCTGCTAATTTATTTTAAATGATTTTAAAAATTAAGTTTTAAATATCGAATTGTAAGGATGCTGGAAATCTGAAAGAAGGTTGGCACGGCACAATTTCCTAAAAAGCGTTACTTTCTATAACCGTTTACCAATACTGTCTAAAAGTATTACATGCGTCATGAATTTCAGAATTCTTGTAGAATCTCTTAATTGTCCTAAAGTAGAAAAATAAATATCTTCAAAATTTCTTCCTCAGTTTGTTGTTCCAACAGATGATTTCACGGGGCTTTTCCTCATGAATGCCAAAGACAATAAATGGAGGTTTCTGCGGTCATTAATGATGGCAGCCTTTAGCACCAAAAAACTGAGAGATGTAAGTACAACAATCCTTTCTTCTTAACATTAACTAATTTCATAGACTTATACATTATGAATTTAATCGGGTACCTATATTATTTCTAAAAGTATATAAAGGTCTATTTCTTATGAGTGAAGTGCGTGCAGCGTAGCACTTATAACCGCGAAAGGGGGATTGTAGTGTTGCGTTCGAGTTCCAGTCGAAGCCGTTACGTTCACTTTACAACAAAACGTCTAGGAAAGGTATTAATCCACCCATTCTTTTCCTAGCTAGATTTTAATAGCATAACAGATGGAGCTCTTTAGCACTTGTTGGCAACTAATTTAAAAGAAACTGGGTGTTGGGTTAATAGTAGGACCTATAGCCCCCACTACATGATTCTTTGGGGCATATAATCAAGGAGTTGGTTCCAGGCATCCCTAAATCTCAGCACATCACCGCTCATGTCCCATAAGCGTATATTTAAAGTTAAACATACGTGTATAATGTATTTATAAACATATACTGTTAAATATAAGAGACAATGAATGTCTATTATTTTCAATCATGAGCCGTTCTAAATATCGTATTTTGGCTTTAATTTCAGTTGAAAATAAAGACAAAAATTCTCCAACATTTGGATAATTTTTTATTAAGTTGGTTTTAAGCTTTCGGCTCACATGAGCCATCTTCAGAGAGGTTACAAGGACGTTAACACAAAAACATCCACCATCAGCGACGATTTTATCTTGTGTTGACATAAAACTCCGCTAAGCAACGGCGACAGTTACCAAAAATAGCAAACGCAGTTCGCAAATTTGTAATGCGGTTCTATGACGTCACACCGCGTGAAAGCTCGAAATGTTAACAGAACCATATATTTAAATGCAGAGTAATGTGTTATGACCAGATTTAAACGTGATTTTATTAAGTGTGGGTTGTTTGGATTTAATGTAGATGGCCTCCAATATCTGAAGGTTCTTTTTACTGTGTGTATGAGTGAATATTATTGTAACCTCTCTGAAGATGTCTCATGTCAGCCGAAAGCTTAGAACCAACTTAATAAAAAATTATCCAAATGTTGGAGAATTTTTGTCTTTATTTTCAACTGAAATCAAAGCCAAAATACAATGTTTAGAACGGCTCATGATTAAACATAATAGACATTCATTGTCTCTTATATTTAACAGTATATGTTTAGAAAATTATTTGCTGCCTCGATACACTAAATTAATTTATAATGTACTTATAACTAACATTGAAATTTTTATATCAGTAAGGCTTGATCTAAGGAATCCATGGTAGTATCTGTCAATATAACGCATCACTGTTAAACGTGCTTGACTGAAATCAAAGCTCGTAATCAGGTCACGTGATTTATGTGTATGTGTGACGATGTCGGTTTGATGATGATGATAATGATGATGATAACTTTTAATGCATGCAATAAGAGTCGTGCTAGTAGTTATGGGATCAAAAGTATTACGGAAAACAGCTAGAATACTGAAAAAAGATTTAGAATATTAAGGAGACTTTTTTGATTTTTGTTGCAAACTACTAATCATTATTGACGCATAAAATTAATGAGTAAGTAAGTAATAACAACAACAATAATAATTATTATTTCTTGTTTTCTTATTTTAAAATAATTTTAGATCGTGTGAATTTTTTTTGGAGATAATAACGATTTTTACTGATACAAGTTTTACTAATTAACAATTACTAATTCACAGCTAGGTGAAGGAACTAGGGGTGGGTTCATAACTTTCTCAAGGCTGTTTGTGCGCATTTTGAGGATAACAAATTCGACTGGAATTGAAACCGGGCACTTCGATCTCAAATTCTGTTATCCATTACATTAACCGCCCATCCAAGCTTACATCACCTTTGAGTTAAAATCACTTTGACGAAACCATTTTTTGATCGCCCGAAGATCTGGAACACGATTCATAGAAAATGCCAGATGATAAATGTTACATTTACCATCTGGCATTTTTTTCTTTCTTTAGTCAATAATAATAATAATAATGGTAATGTGGATTCGCTTGTCTTCTAATATGTGAGCACTGTGAACGTTTATACAATCAGTTCCAAATTACATTTTCCTTTTATTTTCTTTTTAATTCTATTTAATTAATGTTTTCTGACTTCAATGTTTTTATTTTATCTTTATATTTTTTAGTCTTATTCATTTTCTTTTTTATATTCACACTACCAAGGTACTTTTTTCTAAGCATAATGTATTTTTTTCGGTGTGTGTCGATAAATATATCGACATCAAACGCTATCATCATCATCATCATCATCATCATCATCATCATCATCATCATAAAACCGACATAGTCACACATATACATAAATCACGTGACCTGATTACGAGCTTTGATTTCAGTCAAGCACGTTTAACATTGATGCGTTATTTTGACAGATACTACCATGGATTCCTTAGATCTTTAGCTCTGGTTGGCAACTACTTCAGAAGAAACTGGGTGCTGGATTAATACTAGGACCTATAGCCCCCACCACTTGATTCTTAGGGGCATATCAAGGAGTTGGCCCCGGGCATCCCTAAATCTACGCACGTCACTGCCCATGTTCCACAAGCGTATCTTAAGTTAAACGTATGTGCATAATTTATTTATAATGTACTTATTACTAACATTAAAATATTTATATATATATATATATATATATATATATATATAGTCATCCGCAGACAGATCTGTTTCGCTGTATCACAGCTCATCACTACGGTTAAACTCCGATTGCTTTTTAACCCAGGATTGAAACCCGACCGAATTGGTGTCAGTCGGTGATTCTACCTTTGGGCTATGGGCGTTCGGTAGAAGAAGACTTTTTAGTGTGTATATTATCATTATACACGCCCAATAGCCAGAGTGCTCTAATTCATTTTACTGAATGAGCGATGCGTACATGCCAGAGTAGCTACTGTTTTTCAAAGTTTACCATTATTCCAGAGTGTTCAATCAGGGTGTGATATATATATATATATATATATATATATATATATATATATGTGTGTGTGTGTGTGTGTGTGTTTGTGTGTGTGTGTGTTTGTGTGTGTGTGATCCCGGATCAGACATAGCAAATATGAAGAACTATGGAAGGAACTGGAATAAGACCCTGCCTCAACCCAAACATGCTTGCCGATGTCCACAGGGACATCGTGCGAAATAAAAATACTCTCAAATGCAGAAATAGATAAAACTTAATATCATACAGACTACAATAACCCATCACTGAAGGAATAAAGAAGCGAGAGCGCAAATGAACAATATGATAGAGGATCCGGTGAAAACTAAAATTAGATACGAAAGCTTAAGAATTTGCCCGTGACATAAACTGCTGTTACTCAGAGTGTGTCACTGAAGACGAGTCAAACAGCATTAGGACAGAATTCCTTGAAAACAACAGAGGTGAAATCACTGAAGTGAAAACATCACATCATTGAAGTACTTAGGAGAGTCACTCGCACGCAAATGTCAGACAGAGACGGCCCCCCACCAAAATTAATTTGACAAAGTCCAATAAACATATTGTGCAAATATACAAAATTGCACTGCAAACACTATTAACGGACAAACCACTAGGAAATATCACAAGTAAATAATGTCGTATACGCAACAGATTTTGCAGTTACTGGAAAGTTTGGTGTCAGGACAATGAAAAGATCAAACAACAGAAAAAAAAACAGCTTGAAAGGCAAAAATGAAGCTGGAAACAAAGAAAATCATATTGGTGTTATCGATACTAGTCAGTCAGTTAAGTGCCATATGTGATACACGTTTGGGCGATCATGTCTCGAAAGAGACATGACTGACTGGGCAGAAGATTATCCCGCAGTAGGTTGCCATTGCTTTCTGTGGTAGACTGGTTGTCGACCAAGGCTATAGAACCCAATCTGTCCTGTTATTTAACCCATAACTGGAAGGAATAGACGGATTAATACCTTTCCCAATGGTATTTGCGCGTAAGTGAATGCAAGGAATTCAACTGGAATTCGAACTCGGCTCTCCGATTTCTCGTTCCGAGCCGATACCTACTGCGCCACAACGCACATCGATACTAGACGAGATTTAAAAAAAAAACTTTCAACAAACAAATATAGGAAGATCAAGCAATGATTTTATATTAAATTACTAAACGAAATTCCACCAATCAAGGAAACATTAAAACACAAACTGGAATTAAAGGCACAAAGAATAATGTTGTAGGTTCTACTGCCAATATAAGATATTTCAAACGAACTTTTACAGAGAAAATGAAAAAACAGTTATACATGTCAAAAAACCACCATCTCTTAAAAAAGTGCAAAAGTTTTGGGAGAACATCTGGAGCAAGCCCCATATAATATAAGCCCAATGCAGAATGGATCCAACTAGAAGAACAAATGGCGGTGAATCCCATACAAGAATGGAAAGATATAATCAAGAATAATATTAGGCAAACTCCAAAGAAATTCCGAAAGTGGAAATCATCAGAAAGTTACGAGGTACCAAATTTTTGGCGCTATCATCTGTCACCAATCCATAAACCCTTAGAAACTTTATCAATACTTATTAATAATTCTAAGTAAATTACAGAATGGATCATTGAAGTCTTCTGACAAAAACGGATGAAACAGATGATCCAATAAATTATAAGCCAATATTATGTTCATTCATCACAAATAAATTCATCACATCTGTTCTGACGAATTGTATTTACTTTTTGCTCGAAGAAAACAAAATTCTTCCCCTCGAACAGAAGGGATGTCGTAGTTTAATATGGTTGCAAAGATCAACTATTGATAAGCAAAATGATCCTGGGAAATTTCAGGAAAAGACGTAGAAATCTCAGTACATAATAGGTAAACTACTGTAAAACCTTTGATAGTCTACTACACTCTTGGACCCTTAAAGCTTTTGGAAATGTGCAAAGTCACCCCAGGGATAGTAAATTTCCTTAAACCCAGCATGGGAGTGCGAAAAACCACATTATACCTAAACTACACCAGAGGAACTGCGACTTCTAACCGTTTGAATATCCGACAAGATATTAAGGAGATTTCCTGTCGTCTTCTTGTTTTGTCTGTCTTTAATGCCCCTAAACAATAATAGTTATGGATACAAAGTAAACAAGAAAGTATTGAATCACCTATTTTACATTGACGACAATGAGTCGAAAGTTCTCCTCAATAGAATAAAATGTGTCAGTGACGACTTAGGCATGGATTTCGGATTAGATGAATATGCAAAAATGATGAAACGAATATGTCATATAATGAATATGCATACACCTTGGTTCCTCCTCACAGTAATATGATTGGCTGGTGTCAGCCATAAATACAGACCAAGGCAAGGACGGATATAGGTCTACGGCTATAGGTCTACGTATATTGACTACGCCTATTACATAACCCTACATCTCAGCATACTGAATATGACTATGACAAGTACCAGTCCATTACGGCTACTTGCTAGATTTGTCATACCCGGTTACATTTGCCAAAACCGCTTAGCTACTTCGAATAATATATATATATATATATATATATATATATATATATATATATATATATATATATATCCCGGGACATATCAAAAAATAATATTCAAGAAAGACAAAATTACAGAAAAACACACTCAATAGAACTCGATTTTATCACAAATATCAGGGAACAAGAACAAGAAGAATATTATAGGTACTTAGCAATTAGTGAAAGAGTTGAAATGCAAAAAACGAAGAAGAAAGTAAGAAAAGTATACTACAGATGTCTGGGTTTGGTATTGTATACCGAGTTGAATTAAAAAGAAAAGCAGAATATCAACCATAAATAAATTGGCTGTTTGGGTAATATAGTTTCACCATCATTAACTGGACCATAGCGGACATTAAACGAATGAACGCCAAAACGAGAAAGTTTCTCACTTGCCATAGCATGCATCATCACAAAGCTGATGTTGATCGTCTGTATATGCCCAGATCCAAAGGAGTCAGAGGATTTGTTCAACTAGAATTCAATGAAACCTGGAAACTCCAGAATACTAGATGATATGCCTTAAAGAACATGAAGGATATAAGAAACTTAATTCAGTAATAAATGACGCCAATAAATTCGAAATGAAATTTCAAGTGGGTGAAAAAATGCAAATAAAACAATGCACCTACATCAGCTGAAAAAAACATTAAAACAGGATTAAAAAGGCAACTACAATCAACCAGATACAGAAAGGATGGCATTACAAAACATTTTTACGGTCAATATTCTGTCCGTACTGAACAAGCTGATGTCGATAAACTCCGTGCCCATAAGAGGTTATGTAGTGCATGGTTAAAAGCAGAAACCGAAGGTTTTATTTTTGCCGCACAAACCTATGCTTGCTAACTAGAAATTAACAAGTACCTATGCTTTCTAACTAGAAATTAACAGCCACACGTACTGAAAAATTCTGTTAGCCCAAAATGCTGTGATAATTTTCCAGAAAAAATTGAGCTTCTCGTATCAGGTTGCACGGTATTGGCACCAACTGAATATAAAACCCGGCATGACAGAGTGGGCAAATATATGCATTGGAAAATCTGCAAATTTTACGGAAGGGAAGCTGCAAGAAATTGGCATAAACCCCACCCAGCTACGGAGAGAAGACCTGTAATAATTTTCTGGTATATTAGAATACTCACAGACAGACATAACAATCAAAGCAAATCGGTCAGACATCGTTATCAGAGACCGCAAAAATAAAATGTGACTTATTATTGATATATCAATCCCTATAGACTATAATGTATATTAAAATCTTAAAAAAAAACAAAAAAACAAACAAACATACAAACAAACAAAAAACACACAAAACAAAAAAAAAAAACAACTATCAAAATACAAATATGTTAAAATTGAAATTTTATAAATGTGACACATGAGGACATCAACAACTCTAGTTGTAATTGGAGCCCTCTGATTGATTGGAAAAGATTCCAGTTTAAAGGTAGCCCAAAATTATACAAAATAAATATACTTACCAGCACAGCCCACACCTTACGAAGGGCTTTATCTGTGTAAAATATGTGCATTCTCAGGATTTTTTTCTCAAAAAATGGAAATGTCTTGATGCAACTCCTGACCTTGGGTCTCTCGTTGGGTCCCAGAAAGAAATGAGTATAGACCAAAAATCAAAGGAAATAAAATAATAATAATAAAATTAATCTAATCCATTTATGGAAAGTAACCAAAGCTGGCTTAAAAGCAGTGATCTTTATGGGGAAACAGAAGGTCTTATTATGGCAGCAAAAGATCAGTGTCTTCAAACTAATGTCTACAAAACCAGAATCAACAAAAATGGCTCAAATCCTGCATGTCCCTTATGCCATAAATTTGATGAAACTGATGATCACATAGTATCCGTGTGCCTAGTTCTTGCTAAGAAAGAATACATTATCAGACATGATAGACATGGACAATATATTAGTTGGAATGTATGTTCGAACTGTGTTATTAAAATTCCGGATGCATGGTATAAAGACCATCTGAATTATGTAACTGTTGTGGATTCCGGGTGAACAAATAATAAATATTAAAAACAGATATGGAGAGAGAAAATGTAAGTTATATTGAACGAAATATACAAACTGAAACACGGGTTAGTCAATTTAGGAATACTATTGTTAGAAATAAATATATACAGTCTGGAAGTGAAATAGTATGTCCGGGTAACTGATTCTAGATCAACCAACTCCAAATAACTCTGTACCAACTTACAACTCTGTCATATTACAACTTCAATTCTAACCCTCTCAACTGACCAACTCTAGCAACGGTATTTACCAACCTTCCCATGCAAGGGTAGATGTGACACAAGGTCATTCTATAGTGTGTCTTCCCGGCCATATAGCCGGGCCAAAAAATGTCTGTCTATTTTTACCGAGTCGTGGTTCTACCCTTTGGCGGAACCACAACTGGGTTAGTGCTCTCTGCTTGGAAGCAGAGAGCGCCCTCTACCCAAAGGCAGAGAGCTGACAGTGTCATAGTAATAGAGGTAAATCCGAGACTTACCACTCTAAAACTGACCAACTCTAACAACATTATTTAGCTGTCCCTCCCAGTAAGGGCAACATGTGACACATGGTCAGTTATGACTGGGATTTCCGGGCTATATGGCCCGGCCAAAAAATGTCTGTCTATTTTTGCCCAGTCGTGCTTCTACCCTTCGTCGGAAGCACGACTGGGTTATTGCTCTCTGCTCGGAAGCAGAGAGCGCCCTCTACCCGAAGGCAGCGAGCTGACAGTGTTATAGTTGAAGAGTCTCAGCAACTCTAACAACTGTATTTACTAGCCTTCCCACGCAAGGCCGGATGTGACACATGGTCATTTTAATGTGGGTATTCCCGGCCATATAGCCGGGCCAAAAATATGTCTGTCTATTTTTGCCCAGTCGTGGTTCTACCCTTCGGCGGAACCACGACTGGGTTATTGCTCTCTGCTCGGAAGCAGAGAGCTGACAGTGTTATAGTTGAAGAGTCTCAGCAACTCTAACAACGGCCGTTCTCTCTATAGGCAGGATTATATGTACACTCAGTTGAGCCTATTATTATGTACAAATGGGCGATCCCCAACAGTAACAAATAGTAATGGAATGACTATACTGTGGCATTTCTCAATCCTCACAGACAGAAAGATTGACGCAAACAGACTAGACAGACAATAGATTTCCAAAAAGAAACCTGCCAGCAAATTGGTATGAACTATTATCCTGTACCAGATCGAGCCCAAAATCATTCATTTAAGCTCAAATATCCTTGGAAAACGTATAAATAGATTTTTATCTCCCCCCCCCAAAAGCAACAAAAACTCTTACAATCTAAAAGATTCTGGCTTTAAATAATCTGCAAAATTGTTGATAAATCATAGAAAACGAATCACCCAATTCAATGTTGTTAAAAGAAGTAAAAAAAAAAACAAAAAAACAAAAAAAAAAAACAGTAAATTTTCGTTTTAAATCCCGTTGCTTTTCCCCTTCAAATTTATCCAAAATAGCCTTATCTCTGTGCAAATGTATATGCTGAACCCAAATCAACAATTAGTTATTGAAGAAACTTACCTTTTTTTTTATCTAAATGGCCATAAGAAAAAACAAACTATATCTTGCACTTTTTCTCTCCCGTAAATCTCACGAAGTCATGTAATTAACTGCAGAATGACGGACTGCACATGTGATCAAATTTTTTGTCGATTTTTCTTCATTTACTGATACTTCCGGCGATGTACTTCCGGGAAATAAAGTAAAGCGCTATTGTATTTCTACGCTTATTGCTTTCAAAACAGGAAGTACATCGCCGGAAGTTTCAGTAAAGGACGAAATTCGACCAAAATTGCTCCCTACGTAGAACGTCATTCTGCAGTTAATTACATGACTTCGTAAGAGTTACAGGAGAGAAAAAGTGCAAGATATAGTTCGTTTTTTTTTATGAACTTTCAAAGCAAAAAAGGTAGGTTTCTTCAATAACTAATTGTTGATTTGAGTTCAGCATATACATTTGCACAGAAATAATGCTATTTTGGATAAATTTGAAAGGGGGAAAACCGTCGGTACCTAAAGCGAAAATTTACCAAAAAAAAACAACAACAAAAAAACTATTAAATTATAAGGACCTGCCAATCGAAGTAACAAAAATGTAGAAACATAAAACTATGTCTATTCCTGTTGTGATAGGAGCATTGAGAATGATGAAGAGTTCCGAAAATCATGTAAATAAAATTCCTGAAGACATCAGCATCTGGTTACTTTGTGAGAAACTGTTCATATCATCTGTAAAACCCTCATCGTCTAACCGAAACGCCCCAAATGTACATAGATAACTCTCTTCTAGTGCCCGTTTTACTCACATACTCCGGTGGAGACTTGATAATTAGGCACTTAAAATTACTCTCTGGCAAGATGATACAAGACAATGATATTAGTAATAATACAACTACGTAGTCGTAGGTCAGCTACGGTCGAGATTATAGTCATTTAAAACTCTATGAGCTTGTCGATGTTTATATAGTACGTACTTTTTCAGGGCTACATACGGTTTTTAATTCAAAGTTGTCCTTCTTCTAGTCAGATTCTCAACTACAGCTAGAGTGCCTACTCTACCCTGCTATTTACCCTATAGCTGGATAAGCAGGGATGAATTCATGACTTCCCTAAAAGAATTTGCACAAAAGCGAATACAACGAAGTGGGTGGGAATTCTAACTCTGTTCGACGAATTCTAATTCCAGGCCTCTAACCATTATACCACCGGTATATTCTTTTTGTTCGTTACGGCTCTTGCTTGGTTTTGGGCGTTTGGACTCGATATCAAAATCACAGATTATCCTATTTTTTTCTTAGTTTTTACGGTAGCCTCATGTTTGTGTCGATACAATTTGTTTACGCGATCTAAACTAAGCCATTTGAACAGTTCTCATGACATATCTTTCTACGCTAGCGTGTAGGTTGTTTTTAACGCTTCTATTTAATGTATTCATTTATGATGCGGTATACAGTCTCATTTTTTTTACAGCAACAGCATTTGCTCCCCCCTTTATTTTTCTCTATTTTCAAATTATTACCCCCGCTTTATAGTGGAAGTATTATATTCGGTCGCATTTGTCTGTTTGTTTCTTTGTTTGTCTGTCTATCTGTCTATTTGTCTTTGTTTGTCTGTCAAGATATCTGAAAGCCTTCTGGATGGAAACGGATGAAACTTTAAGGGATGAATGGCCTCATGACTGGCACAAACTGAATAGATTTTGGGCTCGATCCGCTATAGGATAAAGTTTTTTTTTTCCGATTTTATTACTTTTATTTTTACCTTTCAAATCCCAAATACTGAATTACCTCCCCTAGATCATTGAAAATACTGAATTAACTTCCCTGTTTCATTTTAAGTGTGCATTAAATTTTGAGAGAGGTCGAGTTCAGTTTTTGTATTTTCACTCTTGAGAGCGGTCAAGTTCACTGCAGTTATTCTTTTTCATTTCAATAATCATCCATTGCTAATCTCTGAGATGATATCGTATTGCCTTGTCGGAGGTTTTCAGTATTTGAGTGCTCTGTCTAGTTATTATTTTTTTTTCATGAAGTGGCGTGAGGTAAAAATTCCCGAAATCTTTGTGCTTTTCATGTCAGTTTATCAGATTAGAAAAATTGAGTGTTGATATCAAATAGCCTACATTCCTTACTCAACCCACAAATTTCTGTAAAAAATTAAAAAAAACTCCTCTAGAGAGAAGACTTATTAATCCTCTCAGTACTTACGTCCGAAGACAATAAAGTGAATTATAAGCAGACAGACCGTATTAAATATTTAATATTAGAATTCGCTAGACCGTATTAAACTTTTATTTTTTTTATGATTGACAAATATTTCTAGGATCGTCTTTCTTTTATATTTCTTAAATAAACAGCTTTTAACTGCAAATAAATTGTAATGAATTTACTATCTCATCTCCAGTGAGAATTACTATCGGTATTGTTTGTTTCAATGGTTGGACCTGTGGTTAATTAGCTAAAAATGGATTCTCTTAAGTTCAGAATAAGTAAGGCGAGTTATAACTTGCTCAGTTTTATTTGTTGGTTTGTTTTTAACGGCTCATCAAACTTTTACAGGTTATTTAAAGCCAGAAAATATTTTTAAATTGTAAGAGTTTTTTTAAGATAATGATAATAAATTAATACAAGTTCTACTAAATTAACCCATAGTTGGAGGGAGAAGAGGTGGACCCATACATTTCCTAAGGACATTTGGGCGTAAGGGAATATATCAAACTCAACTAAAATTGGAACTCAGCTCTCCGATTTTCAATTCACTAAGGCACAAATAACCTTGAGAAAGGTGTGAATCCATCTCTTCTCCCTCCAGCTATGGGTTGAATAGCAGGATAGATTGGGTTCTCTAACCTTGCTTGGCAACTAGTTTGCGCATGAGTGAACGTAATGAACACAGACTTAAATTCGATATCGGCTCTTTGATTTCTCATTTCAAACCATTACATCATCCACATCCGTTGAGGTTTAAGAAACCGGTGAAATATTGCTGTTACTGCATTGGAGGTATGGTAATAGTAATTTTCACCGTAATGTTAGTTATAGTGATAATACTAGGTGATTTTTAATAAGGAAACATTCGTAATTCATTGACCGATCTGCAAATGTTGCTGTCGGATGAACTTATCTTTCTCTTAGAACAATTTTTCAGGATAATAAGTTTCTCAAAACCAGTAACTGTTATCGCTCTTTCCAGTATTGATGATAGTTTCTTTACTAACCTTTTGTTTGACGTAGTGTGGAGGAACATTAACATCTTGATTATGTCAATATTTTCTCTTCGAGTTACATGTGCTATCCATTTTAGCTGTTGCTGCTGTTGAAAGTTCTCACGTAAGGTTGTTTCTGTTATGTGGTACAGTTCTTTGTCTATAATTATGTAGCGCCAGTCGACAATGTTCGATGGTCTTTGCTAAGATCCACGGGTTTCACGCGCACAAAACCATTTTTAACCATCAATGTCATAAAGCTATTGTATACAGTTTAGATATTTCAGGAAAGAATGTTTTTGTCTGCAGGAAAAACAGACCAAGATGATAGCTACGAATTGGAAATATTAAAATCAAAAAGTACAAATACTTAAATATATCTGGAAATTTTTTTAAAAATCCTTTCACCCCAAGCAAGGCAGTACCGCCTCTGATGTACAGGGGGCTACATAAGAGACTTAAAGTTTTAGGCAGGCGGAGAGTGAAGAGAAAGACGAACCAGCTACAGGGGGTGAAAGAGAAAGGGCAAGAGAAGGATGTGAGCACAGGAATGAAGACAGTTGCGAAGGTAGAGAGAAAGGAAAAGAACAATATACACAGGGTGATGTAGAAAGACTGAAGTCAAGTGGATAAGAGATGGGAATTGACATTGCATTTAAATTCCTAGAGGTTGTAGCCGTCAGGAAAGCAAGTATATATGGAAGGAAGTTCAAAAGGCGGGAAGCGCAAGAAAAGAAGCTGCTGGAGTAGAATTGTCGCCTACATTTGGTTGATCTAACTGTAAAAGGATGGGATCTTCTTGCCAGTCTGATTGCACGAGTAGATTCTTGTGAAGGGGACATGACCTAAGTTCGTCACAACAGAAGCCATAAAAACATTTATAGAAGAGACAGATATGATACCGAGAGCCGAAGGCACATGAGAATAGCAAATGAAAGTCTAGTCTCCGATGTTATTGTTAGCATGAAGAGTTCGATTTTCAGTGGGTTCCGTCGCCGTGCCTCTCAGCGAGGCCAAGTGAAATTTAGTCAACGTGTACGCACCTGTACATGCAATGGAATAATATTTTTCACTTTTGGCACCTATGTGAGTTACAAACGCAATTAAAGGTCATGAATTTTAGCATAAATTAAATACTGGTCGTTTACTTTTTCAGAATTCTGTCCTCATCACACGTTGCGTGCAACAGCTGCTAGACAATTTGGGAAAAGTTGCCACCAAGAAAAAAGACTTCTCTGCTAATCAGTAAGTTATCAACATAAATATTTATCTGATTCCTTTCTTAATTACATTTTCTTCTCTTTGGATATCCACTTCGGCCACCTGGATATATATATATATATATATATATATATATATATATATATATATATTTACGCTCCCACACCCTGACTGAGCACTCTGGAAGAATGGTAGACTTTGAAAAACAGTAGCTACTCTGGCGTGTACGCATCGCTCATTCAGTAAAATGAATTAGATCACCTGGCTATTGGGCGCATATAATGATAATATATGTGCTAAAAATCTGCCTTCTTCCACCGAACGCCCATAGTCCAGAGGTAGAGTCGCCGACTGACGCCAATTCGGTTGGGTTTCAATCCTGGGTTAAAAAGCAATCGGATTCTAACCGTACTGATGAGTGTGATACAGCGAAACAGATCTGTCTGTGGATGACAATATATACATATATATATCCAAATGAAGAAGGAACGAAGAAAATATTTGCAACGTTCAAAACATTAATTTTAAACAGTGCTCAATATAAAAATAGAGCAATGAATATTTATTATAAATTAAATTATATTTTAGAACATGTGCAAACTACAATCTACTGCAAAATTGTACATTTTGTTTCGACATTGAAAAAACAATGTCTCATCAGGTAGTTAATAGTTACCATTATTATTAATTACCTGATGAGACATTGTTCTTTCAATATCGAAAGTTTGTACATATTCTAAAGTATAATTTATAATATATATATATATATATATATATATATGTGTGTGTGTGTGTGTGTGTGTGTGTGTGTGTGTGTGTGTGCGTGTGTTTGTGCGTTTGTGTGTAAAAATTCAGATGTAAATAAACTATATCTGTAAAAATACGGTAACTCTTTTAATATGTTTAGTATTCTTAATACCACACGTATTAAAATACAAAATAAATTACTTACGGAAAGTTATTGAGAGTGCAACTATCGAGACTCGCTAAAATGTTAACCTGAGCACCCTTTCTTTCAAATATTTTCTTGCAAAACGAAATACTCCCTATCTAATCAAAATACATGCTATACATGCAATTAAAATGCATTAGCAAGCACCACGATATCTAAAATAATAACATACGATATTTTCTTATTAACAAAATTAAGTACTATATAAATCCATTAGCAAAAAATGACTAAAGATTATTTAAGCTATTTACATCCAACAAAAGCAAGCATACATTAGTAAAAATAACTAGTCTTCAATCTTGCATTCTTCAATGCATATAAAAAGAATAGACGTCACTGCATGTGGATAATACATGTTACTGTTGCACGTTGCTTATATGATTTTCTGCGTTTTTCTTATGACGATGGATGCTTAAAAAAAGAAGCTACTTAAAACGCTTTTGAATGTACTCAATATCCAGGATAGAGCGTGCATAAATATAAGTAATTCGGGCACAAAGTTCAAACTGAATATCTGCAGTTTGTTTCATCCTTGAATGCAATCAGGCTATGAACAAACAACAGATGAAGACTGTGTTTAAGCATAAAACAGACTGTTGCCATTCGGCGTTGATCTCTGTATTTACACACACACACACACACACACACACACACACACACACACATATATATATATATATATATATATATATATATTAGCAGTATAGCCCGGCGTTGCTCGGGTGTAATGAAAGCTTTAAAAATAATCCATGGTCCTGGAGCTCAAACTCTTTGGACGTTGGCACGAAAGACTAAAAAGCAATAGTTGTTTCCAGTTAAAGCAAAACCGTAGACTGAAATAAAAATGAATGGATGTAAGTCAAATTTTGATTTCCTGGTATCGATATCAAATAAGTTTTTTCGTCGTAAACTGAATTTTGAAGGCTAAATAAGTTCTCTGAGTAAATGGTATCATGGCTGAGACTAAAAACTACAATTATACCTACTTAAAGCCAAACCCTAAGCAAAAACTAAAATAAAAGGGCTGAAAAATACAAACATACAGTCAGATAAACAGACAGACACACACACACACACACACACACACACACAAACATCTTGCCTTATATTTATATATATATATATATATATATATATATTCTGCACTATTGTAAGAACTGCAACCTTGAAACTTCTGAATATCGTTTCTTATGTCTTTGTCTATGAGTGTATCAAATTTGATTAAAATCGGACCACTCCTTCTATAACCCGATTTTTCGATTATTGATTTTCGATATTTATCGGGGGTACCTCGACACAAAAGCTAGCTACGAACACTTGCACACGCTTATAGTACAACTGTGTAAATTTTCAAGAAAATCGGTTCAGCCGTTTCGGAGTCTATAGGTAACGGACACACATACATAGACACACACACACATACACGCACAAACACAGACAAAGTTCCGTTTATATATATATATATATATATATATATATATATATATATATATATACTTGGTTCTTGGGTTTATCAATTTTTTTTTCTTAATGAACATTTTATAACCGATTTTTCTAAAATTTAAAGTTCTGTTTTTTTTTTTTCTCGTTTGACAGTTATTTTAGCAGTTACACCATGGATGTCATCGCAGCCACAGGTTTCGGAATAGAAGTAGATTCGCAGAATAACCCGAGTCACCCTTTTGCAGTTCACGCAAAAAAGCTTTTTAAAGCTGGTGTCTTGCAGTACCTCATTGGCATCACCTGTTCGTAATAACGTTTCTTTTGTTTTAGTCTACGAATTTTGGTTTCAAGGCGTTTTTACATATATGTTAGTTAGCAATCTTGACTTGCGGCTGATTGTTTCTGTTTTGCGTTTGATCTGCGCCTGGAACATAGATTTTGTTGCTTGTGCAAAAATGGGCGACTAAGATTCAGAGTGTCAGGCTAAAATTGAGTTATTAAAATTACCGCACAGTAAAAGACTATGTTTAGTAAGATAATATCGTTGGCGGTATTTTTTAGTATCGTAGCACAATGTGATACTCAGCTCACTTTTGCAAACTTTAATGACTCCAAACCAAAAAATTCATGTTCGAAACTGAGAACTGAAGGAAGAAGACCACAAATAGATTGAAAATTAATAGGTTTAGCACGTATTACTAATAGTCTGAGTGATAAATGTAATCTGTGCTTGGTAGAAAAAAATAAGGATACTAAAATATCAACGGGAGAATTTACTTCTTAATCAACGTAACGAATTAATTACCAAATGTTGTCAACGAAGTAGATTTAAACTCCCTTAAAAAGGTTTAACTATTCCAATTTAATCATTATATTTTTAGTCTATTTCTTATATATTGGTTAGAATTTAAATTTGGATACATTAAAGTTTACTCCTACCGGCTACTCTTCTTTAGGTTGGAAATGAAAGCCAAAACTCTGTGTAAAGAAAATACGTTACTATTTTTGAGAATAAGAATGGCAATGCATTAAATGACCATATAAGATCCGTTGACCAGAAACCAGAAAGTGTTTGTTTCTTTGTTTTCTTTTATGCATTGGGATCAAATATATATAAATTATGGATCGGAGTCCGACAGAATGATAAGATAAAGAACAAATAGAAAACGCTTGACAATCTAACATGTTTCATTTTTATTTACGCTTTATCAGAGACTGAGATAGGGAGAAAAGGAAGAAAGGAATTCTGGCATTATTACTTTTGTGTTGCTTGTATTTAATTGGTCAATCATGTTTCACGTGCATTCGACGCTTTAAAACCAAAGTTAGTATATTTTGTGGGTTCTGAATTCATATATTAACAAATGCTTCTTAATTGATCTATCTTTGTTTATATAATATAATGTAATATAATATATATATATATATATATATATATATATATATATATATATATATATATATATTTCATATATAAATTTAAAGCTTTCATTACACCCGAGCAACGCCGGGTTATACTACTAGTATATATATATATATATATATATATATATATATATATATATACTAGCAGTATAGTCCGGCGTTGCTCGGGTGTAATGAAAGCTTTAAAACTAATCCATGGTTCTGGAGCTCAGACTCTTTGTACATTGGCACAAAAGATTAAAAAGCAATAGTTGTTTCCAGTTAAAGTGAAATCGTAGACTGAAAGAAAAATAAATGGATGTAAGTCAAATTTTGATTTCCTGGTATCGATATCAAATTTTCTGCACTATTGTAAGAACTGCAACCTTGAAACTTCTGAATATCGTTTCTTATGTCTTTGTCTATGAGTGTATCAAATTTGATTAAAATTGGACCACTTCTTCTATAACCCATTATTTCCATTATCGATTTTCGATTGGGGTACCTCGTCACAAAACCTAGCTAAGAACACTCGCAGACGCTTATAGTCCAACTGT
>JBBBDQ010000158.1:2675000-2760000 GCA_037127315.1 Ascarosepion bandense | reverse complement strand
ATCCATTATAATACCTCAAAGTTCAAACTAGTCTCCATGTGTACAATTTTTGTCTGTGGGAGGAGGAGAATAAAAACAACCGATGAGGAAAGCTCCCCACCCCAAAATTGCCATGAAAATAGTTGTAGAATAAGTAAAAGAAAATTATGTTATTTCAGTGGAGAAGAAATTAAAGCCGAGATGCCTGATTCGAACCAGTAATATTGTAGAATGTAATCTTAACATTGACTGAATTAAACATTGTAGATAACACATCACTCAATAAGACTTCGGCCTGACATATAGATGGCGCCACTAATAAAAAAAATCCATATGATTTTTATGAAGTGCTAACCTTCAAATGGCACGTGACAAAATTTGGGCCCAATCGGATTATTGATTGACAAATTACATTTATTGAAGTGAAATACTGTAGCAAATTTTCAAAACAATAGAAAAACCTGAATTTCGTGTGTTGATAAAGCATTTCTTTTTCATGGGAAAATACTGTTCAAGCAAAGTAATGGATTGATAAGTGTTATTAGGACTCTGCTCCGTCGGAAAAAACGGTCAAGAGGTGTCATGCTGACTTTAAACGCGATCGTACAAACACAAAAATGATGCTTAATGATGCTTAACGATCAGGTCACCCAAAATCGATATTTATCCCGGAAAACAGCAAAAAAAAAAAAAAAAATCCTCAAACTCGTTTTGACCGATCGTAAATTGAAGTTTTGTGAGATAGCAGAGGAGTTGAACATATCAGAAATCAGTGTATTCACCCTTTTTTATGAATATTTGTCAATGAGAAAGCTGTGTTCAAAGTGGGTGCCGCGTTTGCTCACAGTCGATCAAAAACAACAACTCGTCGACGATTCAGAGCGTTATTTGCAACTGTTTCATCGCAACAAAAAGAGGTTTTTGCGTAAATATATTACAATGGATAATACATGGATCCACAACTTCACCTCCATGTCAAATTGGAAGTCAGCTGAGTGGACAGCAGCAGGTGAAAGCCTTCCAAAGCGACCAGCAGGTAAGGTTTTGACCTCAGTATTTTGGAATGCTCAAGGTATTTTGCACATCGAATACCTTGAGAAAGGAAGAACCATCAATAGCGAATATTATATAGCATTGTTGGTGCGTTTGAAGAAACAAATCGCCAAAAAAAAAAAAAAAAAAAAAACCGGCCACAAATGAAGAAGAAAAAAGTGATATTTCACCAAGACAACGCACCGTGTCATAAGTCGATCGCAACGATAGAAAAACTATATGAATCGCACTTCGAATTATTTTCGCATCCACCCTATTCTCCAGATCTGGTCCCCAGCGACTACTGTTTGTTTGCAGACCTCAAAGAATGCTCCAAGGAAAGAGATTTGGTTCCAATGAAGAAGTGATATGAGAAACCGAGGTTTATTTTGAGGCCAAAGACAAATCGTTCTACAAAAAATGCATTGAATTGTTAGAGACGCGTTGGAATCGGTGTATCACCCTAGAAGTAGACTATGTTGATGAATAAAGTCGAATTTAGCCTAAGAGTTGTTGTTGTATTAGTTAAGCCCTGGATTTATTAAGTGATGTGTTATTTCACTCATTAATTTTCAGCCCGCCAAAGATATCTTGCAGACAATGCTTGAGGCACAGAAGAACTGTGAACGGGAAAACATGTCCGAAGACAAAGGTAGGGATGACATTTTTTATTTATCATCCAATAACGACAATACTGTGTCTTTTAACTGCGTGGTACCAATACACAATTGAAGTTCGCGAGACAGGCCATCTAAATATTTTTTGGACTGTCTATAAGAAATTTGCTGGATCGACATTTTCAATCGCTGGGGTTATCTGAGGGCAGAAAAGTCGGACTTAATTCTTCTTTCTCATGATTCTTACAGTAGGCTTTCAGATAGCTTGGCGGCGCAGATCTCTTCTCTAAGCGCTTGACGTACAGTTGAAGACCACGGAGTATGCTGTGATTTTTACAGTAGACCCTCAGGTTTTGAACTCAGCACTCAGTATGTCCTGCTGTTTAACCATAGCTTGGTGGGGGAGAAGAGATAGATCCATACCTGTCCCCAATGATATTAGCACGTTAGTGAATGTAATGAAATTGAAATATGGCTCTCCGATATCTCAACCTGAGCCTGTTCATTACTGCACCAATCGCCATCACCATTATGTATATATATATATATATATATATATATATATATATATATATATATATATACTTGTCTTCTGCATACAAGCCTGTTTCGCTGTATCACAGCTTATCAATGTGGTTAGACATCCACTTGCCTCCGGCTGGGATCGAAACTCAACCGTTTCCATAGGCACATGGAATCAGAGAAGAGAAATTTTAGCGGGTTGTATAGAAGCGGCGTATACACACGATAGTCACCGAAAGAACTTAATTCATTACTGAAGTGTTATGCACATATCGCCGGAGTAGCAATTTTCTTTCGAATTCCCCCCCTCTCTCTCTCTCTATATATATATATATAAATATATATATATATATATATATATGTATATATACCCCACTTACGTCTCACACAAAATTTACCAATAGAAGGAAAGAAAGGTTCTGTTTCCCTCCACACTACCTGATGAGACATTGTCCTTCAATGTCGAAACAAAATGTACACTTTGTAGTAGATGATAAATTGTACTATTGTACTAAACTATAATTTATAATATATATATATTATAATATATATATATATATATATATATATAATGTGAATGTATTATTTTATCATAGAATTTGCATTGCAAATTCTTTTACTCTTTTTAAAATGATTCTACTATAGATATTTATTGAAAATCTGGATATAGAAGCAGAGACAAAAGTAAATGTTAGTGATAGAATAGGACAATCATATGACTAATTTAAGTGCGCTGTTATTATTTTTATAGAAAACAATTCAAATGGTGTTAATATAAATGATTCTATTATACATTCGCATTAAAAGTCAGAAAAATGTTCATTAGTGATCAAGAATTAAGGTGACATGATAGAATTTTTATATGTATTAATATTTTGTCTCTGTTTTGTCCTTGCAGTTTTGAGTGATAAGCAGATAATAGCTCAATCAACAATGTTCCTCTTGGCCGCCTACGAAAATACAGCCAACACGTTGGCGTTTCTTTCTTACAATTTGGCTTTGCATCAAGATATACAAGACAAAGTCTACCAAGAGGTACGGACCGTTGTAGGAAAAGTGAGTATCATTTATAAAATTGGATGTGGATATTTATTGGGCTAAGCTGAACATGCGGTACAATACACAACAAAAATAAAATTTTTATATATAATTTGTTATAACAAATATTCTTAAATGTTTTAGATATTAAGTATTTGAAAATTACCAATGTTTATATATATATTTTTTCTTTTTAATAGTTTCACCCCAAGCAAGGCATTCCACTGCCACTATTGCGCTTGGGGCTACATAGGGGAAGGTAAATAGAAAGAGTGGTTAGATACAGGAAATGTCAGAAGGGGGTGATAGGTAGTTGGGAGGATGGGAAGAGTGTTTGAAAGAATGGAAGCGAGTTATTGTGTTAGGAGGTGTCTATTGACCTTACATTTAAACTCCTGGAGATTGTAGCCGTCGGGGAAGCAGTCATGTGGAAGGGAATTCCAGAGTCGGGAAGTACGAGAAAAGAAACTGTTGGAGTAGAAGTTGCGGTTGCATTTTATCGGTTTCACTGTAAAAGGGTGGGATCTAGTTGCTAATCTAGTATCTCGTGCAAATTCGAACCCAGGGGGCACCAGTGATCTAGGTTCATCGAAGCAGAAGCCATAGAAGTATTTATAGAAGAGACACAGGGAAGCCACGTCGCGCCGGTGAGAGAGAGACTGCAGGCGGTCTGCCAAGTCAGTATCGATCACATTACAGACGCTCCGCTGTACCTTGTCGAAAAGCCCAAGGAGAATAACAGGGGCACCCGACCAGATATGGCAACAGTATTCAATGCACGGGCGGATGGTAGATTTATAAATGTGCAGGATAGATTCAGACGGAAAAAAACCCCGGGCCCTGCACAGAGAACCGACTTTCATAGCAGAGGATGTAGCAATGGATTCGATATAGTCATTCCATTTGAGGTCCGCTGACCAAGGAGGCACAGTGTTTTACTCTCTGGGAGGCAAGCCTGGTCCATGCTAATGGGAGGTAGGTGCGGCTGTCTATGATGGTTAATTGATAGTAGCTCCGTTTTAGAAGCATTAAAATTTACGAGCCATTTCTTACCCCAGTCCATTACTGCAAGGTTACCTTCGTGGCCCACACCAGATTTTTGATCGAGGCGAGAGTAAACTGTGGTGTCATCGGCGTACATACTTACTTGGGATATTATGGTATCGGGGAGATCATAATGTAGATCAGAAAGAGCGTAGGACCTAGGATAGAGCCTTGAGGGACACGCGCGTTCGTATGGTAGCTCTGGGAGGCATGTCCGTTTAATACCACTTTCAATGTGCGGTTACATAGAAATGACTGGATTAGTTCAAACAAATGTCCAGCTATACCATAGCTCCGCAGTTTGCATAGAAGGCCAGCATGCCAAACTCTGTCGAACGCTTTAGAGATATCCAAGGCGACAGTTCGGGCTTCGCCATTCCTGTCGAGTGCCTGGTATATGTACTCGGTGATGGTCGTTAGCATATCGGCAGTAGACCTGGTGAAGCGGAAATCATACTGCTTGTCCGAGAGGAGCCTGTGTGCTGTGAGGTGCTGAACGAGCTCGGCGTTGATAATGGCCTCGAACACTTTGCCAAAGATCGGAAGAAGGCTGATAGGGCGGTAATTTGCGGGGTCCGAGGGTTCTCCAGAGTTTTTGAATATAAGAACTACAGAGGAAGATTTCCAACAGGTGGGAAAGCAGGAAGCAGAGAGATAGTAGTTGTAGAGTTTAGAAAGGACAGAGGAGAGTTCAGGGGCACATTTCTTTAAGACTATGATTGGGATTCCGTCCCCTCTGCTCGCTTTGTGGGGGTCAAGTTTTGAGATTATCTTAGAGACAAGCGAGGGTGTAATGTGGACGTCATTCAGTTGAGCCTCAGTTCTAGGTGAGAAGTCGGGTGTAAAAATCCCAGACGAGTCCAGACTCGAATTGTTCGAGAATCTCCGTGCAAAGCATTCAGCCTTGTCCGCTGAGGACGGGAGGACCTCAAATTATTGATTAGTGGGGGTATTGTGGACTTGCTCTTGTTAAGTACTCTTTTACAGAGTCGCTAGTAGTCTTTGGCGCCGAACTTAGCGGATGCTATGCGTTGTTTCATTCTAGCAGCAAACAACGTATTAGCTTCGTTAAGTATCTTTTTACACTTATTACGAGCTGAAGTGAAAAGGCGCCTGTTTTGGTCTGACGAGTAGCTACGGTAGAGTCGGAAGAAATGATTCCGGTATATATATATATATATATATATATATATATATATATGAAATGAATTGTTTGAACATTATTTTTTATTTTTATTTTTTTGTAGATAGGGGTCGCAGGTTCGAATCCTGCCGAATGACACACATTTTCGTAATAAAAATTTATCGCAAATAATCAGGCCAGTAGATATAAATATATAATACTGTTTAATTAAAAACAGAACATCTACTTAAATACGAGTATCGATAAAAAATAATGTTCAAACAAATCATTTCAAATTGTCGGTTGTTTATAACCAAGTTTCGTTAATTTCCGTAATATATATATATATAGTCATCCGCAGGCAGATCTGTTTCGCTGTATCACAGCTCATCAGTACGGTTAGATATCCGATTGCTTTTTACCCAGGATTGAAACCCGACCGAAACCCAGTCGGCGATTCTACCTCTGATCTATGGGCTCTCGGTAGAAGGAGGCAGTCTTTTTCGCGTGTATATCATCATTATACATGCCTAATAACCAGAGTGCTCTAATTCATTGCTGAATGATTGATACTGAAACAGTTTACTCTACCACTCCAATTAGATCTGTTTTTTATTAGTTTGTAAACAAAGAAAATAATACTAGATTGTTATGTGAAGCTCTTCTATCTGGCAGCGAATACTGAACAATCTCATCAAAGATGAAGAAGAGACTCGAAGAAACAGAAATGTGGTTCTGCAGAAGGATGCTGAGGATACCATGGAGCGAACAATGTGAGCCACGACAAGGTTTTGGAGAGGATGCAAATGAAAAGGAAACTTATACTTAGAATCAGGAAGAGACAACTGAAGTTTCTGAGACACGTAATGAGGGCTTGGAGAATCTCATACTTAGAGGACGGAGAAACGGAAAGAGAGAGAGAGAGAGAGAGAGGTGAGGTGCAACGCGTGACATACTTGATGGACTTAAGTAAGTGGATGGCAGAGCACACTTTGGGAGAAATAACTAAAGAAAAGGTGTCAAGAGTTACAAGGGATAGGGGAACGTGGAGGGCCATGATCGCCTACGTCCTGAAGAAATATAGAAGATAGAAGAAACTATCGCAATGTGCTAGTAATACTTTTGATGATCAGTGGTATTGTATATGAAACTGGTCACCTGAGACTGGTCAGTATTGTGTAACTGAATATCTTTTTAATACATTATCTTATTAACTCCACTTTTGTTCAAGTGCTAGTAACGAAGGCCATATTGTAACACTGAATGATCCCTCTTCCTGAAAATATAGGTAGCCTTTTGTGCCATTAACGGAAGGGAGTTGTTTGACAATGAGAATTTGCTGCTGAAGTAGAAGTGGTTGTATATAGATGGGTGAACAAAATAATGTAAAAAATATTGAAACTTCAGGCAAATTTATTTCAAAATGGGGTAGGGTTGCCTTTGGTAGTAATTACAGCTTGAATTTTGCGTGAGGTCGACTCGTACAAAGTTTAAATTGTTTCAAAAGGAATTTTTATCCATTCTTCAGCTAAAACAGTCTCCAATTCTTTCAACGATAATGGTAGAAGATATCTAAAATGAACCATAAATGTTCAATGATGTTGAGATCTGAGGACTGTGTGGCCAGATAAGATGTTCTACGTCACTAGAATGTTCCTCGTGCCATTCAGCTACTAATTTATCAGTATTAACGGGTGTATTATCATCCTGACAGATGACATTTCACCCGGAAACAGTTCCTGAAGCATAGGGTAGAGTTGATCACTTAAAAATCATAAATAGTCCTGACTGCTGATGTTAATAAACTTATTTAAATAATATCTGTAAATAATTTGAGAAAAAAAAAAAACGAATGAAATACCACTACTATTAAATGATGAAACATAAAAATAGACAAGCCTTTGACAATATTATCAATTTTTTAAAAATTATTCTATTATGATACTAGATGTTTTTTATATTTTATCCACCTCGTGTATTTAACAAACTTTCTAGTCCGTCAACTTAATCTGTAAGAGAAGAATCTTTTCCTTGGAAATGGTACTTTCCAAACGGTCCACCTCGTCACAAAGATGCACTAAAATAATTTCAAAATGTCTGTTTTAATCAATTCTCTAGTTACTAAATGTTGTCCTTTTTCTTTCAGGAGCCTGCTACGTTCGAAAGTATACAAAAATTAAAATATTTAGATATGTGCTTGTCAGAAACATTAAGGATTTATCCAGTATCTCCCAGGTAAGCATTTCTTCACAACGAAACTGTTTTCAAAATACAAATATTTGTATTTGGATCTTTTTTACGAAAGCATGTGTTAGAATATATTTTCCTACTATCCGAAATGGCGCAAAGTGAAGAAGCAATTGCCATTAAAAGCGAAAAAGACATGCCTATCTAGTATATCACTTTTTTTATTTTCATCATTTACATTCTTCGGAATGTTATCCTTATCTATATTGCCATATTCACGATGTTTCGACCATTTCAGAATTTCGAACCGAATCCTTTATTTCGATCACTGGGATATATTGTTCTCGTTCCATGAGTTATACCTCTTCCAGTGTCTGGGGTTCGATTCGAAATTCCAATCATCTAAACAATGTCTGGTCGTTCAACGGCCGAAAAGTCGAGAATATGATAATACAGATGTGGACAACAATCCGAAGGATGTAAATAATGTAAATAATTACAATACTTCATCTCAGAAGTATAGACAAACTTTTTTTTTTAAATAAAGACATAATAAAAATGTGGATGTTTCATACTACTTCGAACAAAGGTTTAAGAAGAAAGCCTCCATTAATACTGGAAAAAGCGATCAGAGTTAATGAACTTGAGAAACTAATTTTCTTAAAGAACTGTTTTAAATGGAAGGTTTAATAAATTTCAATCGAAAGTAGAACTGGCTGTTCGATCAATGAATGCCAAATTCTTCCATACAAAGAACCAGCTGTTAATAACATTGCGAAAAAGATTTTAGGGTTGTTTTGCATTTATGTTGGTTGGTCATTTGTTTTAATCATTTCACCCCAAGCCAGGCACAAACCGCCGCTGGTACACAGAGGGTTACGGTGAGAGAAGAAAAAAAGGTACAGTGGACTGTTGATGAAAGGATAGAAGATAGATGGGATTCAAGGAGATAAAAGATGGAAACTGATGTTGCATTTAAACTTTTGAAGATTGTAGCTATCAGGGAAACAAGTATACGGAAGGGAGTTCCACAGACGGGAAGTGCGAAAAAAGAAACACTTAGAGTAGAAGATTCGGTTACATTTATCTATTTCACCGGTAAAAGATTTTCGATACTTATCGGGGGTACCTCGACACAAAACCTAGCTAAGAACACTCGCAGACGCTTATAGTACAACTTTGTAAATTTTCAAGAAAATCGGTTCAGCCGTTTCGGAGTCTATAGGTATGGGTCCTTGATTCCAATTTAGTACAACGCATAAACCTATGTGGTCGGGGCACGAAGGAAAGTAGCTCGTCAGAGCATTTACCATGAAAATATTTGTAGAAAAGACAGAGGGAAGCCACATCATGTCGGTGAGAAAGTGACTGAAGTTGGGCTGCTAAGTCAGGGTCGATTACATTGAAGATCCTCCTTTTTGGTTTATATAACACTACATTGGAAACCTAAGTTCAGCAACGCCAATCGGACATCTTAAGTACAATTCTTTCATCCATTGACTGCCCGTAATTACTTTTCTTAGTGGTTGTTTGAAATTTAGGTCGACCTTGGAAAGCTGTTGCGTTTATTTGTTTATAATTATTTTCTTTTGTAAAAAGAACTTTGCGTTAGCATCAGTTTGAAATGCAGACAATGTTGTTATTACTTTAGTGTTGACAGATGACACATGGAGACATGATAAAAGTAAACAGACACATTTTCAAACAAATGCTTTTATTCAATGATCTAAACAATCCTAGGATATTTTGATATACAAATTCGGTGAACTTTCTTTTAGCATATTTAAAATTTTTTTTTTCCATTTTTAAGTATTGAATTTTTCTGTACAGCCATATATTTTTTGCAGATTTAGTAGAAGGTTTTATCTAAACTTATTTATAAATGGAACTTTGTCTGTGTGTGTGTCTGTGTGTGTGTGCTGAACCGATTTTCTTGAGAATTTACACAGTTGTACTATAAGCTTCTGCGAGTGTTCTTAGCTAGGTTTTGTGTCGAGGTACCCCCGATAAATATCGATTTCAATCAAATTTGATACACTCATAGACAAAGATATAACAAACGATATTCAGAGGTTTCAAGGTTGCAGTTCTTACAATAGTGCAGAAAATCGATAATATATATACATAAAAGGCAAGATGTTTGTGTGTGTGTGTGCCTGTTTATCGATGGGGAGAACGTGACTGAAGGTGAGATGCCGGGTCTAGACTTATAACAAACCAATTTACAGATAACAATCTGTACTGGTTAAGGTAATAAATATGACCAACTAGCAGTATAGGCCGGCGTTGCTCGGGTGTAATGAAAGCTTTAAATCTAATCCATGGTCCTGGAGCTCAGACTCATTGGACGTTGGCACGAAAGACTAAAAAGCAGTAGTTGTTTCCAGTTAAAGCGAAACCGTAGACTGAAATAAAAATGAATGGATGTAAGTCAAATTTTTATTTCCTGGTATCGATATCAAATAAGTTTTTTTCGTCGTAAACTGAATTTTGAAGGCTAAATAAGTCCTCTGAGTAAATGGTATCATGGCTGAGACTAAGAACTACAATTATACATACTTAGAGCCAAATCCGAAGCAAAAACAAAAATAAAAGGGCTGAAAAAATACAGACATACAGGCAGATATTTATCGGGGGTACCTCGACACAAAACCTAGCTAAGAACACTCGCAGACGCTTATAGTACAACTGTGTAAATTTTCAAGAAAATCGGTTAAGCTGTTTCGGAGTCTATAGGTAACTCCCCCCCACACACATCCACACACAAAGTTCCTTTCAGAAATAAGTTTAGATTAGATATTCTGAATTGTGACATTTTTATATGTCTTTCTATACGATTGGTGTGTTGATTATTAATTTTAAATGTTCTGTTAAAAATGCATTTTCGTCAATTGATGTGCTTTTATTTTCGAAAAAGATAATAACTCTATAGAAACAGAAAAAGTAAAAAAATAAAAAAGAGATAAAAAAAAGCTATGTTCCGCTTATGGAATTGCTGCAATAGCTGAGTAACGTTCGTAAGTGTTTCGCTAGATCCAGAAGTGAAACTTTCATCTGGATGACCGAAAACGTTCCGGCAGGCATACAGTCGAATACAAATCGAAACGCTGATTAAAGATAATCTCGTTTACACAACACGGAACGTCGCATAGATGCCCCACATGTCTCGTATGAGCGTTATTAAGGCGTTTGGAGACATTTGGACGCGTTCATCATTATAATGTTCAGTGTCTCAGGCTAAAACGGAAACAAATTTAATGAAGTGCATTCCTCTTCTTAGGCGCAACAAAACGATAGATTTTTCTTTTTATATATATATATATATATATATATATATATATTAATCACATCACCCCAAGCAAGGCGGTAAGGCCACTGGTGTGCAGGGGGCTACGTAAGAGTGAATAGATTGGAAAAGAGAAAGCCGGAAACCACATCCTAAACAAGGAACAAGGGGTGAGCCTCTTCACCTGTTCAATAGACGTGGGTGGAGTATGAACCGAGCGATAGTTCAGTCTATCTACTCCAATTGAAAAAAAAAAGAAAAGAAAAGTGAAAAGATTGGAAAAGAGAAAGCCGGAAACCACATCCTAAACAGGGAACAAGGGATGAGCCTCTACACCTGTTCAATAGACGTGGGTGGAGTGTGAACCGGGAAGGACAGATTGTTTACAACAATATGAAGTGTGAAATGACCAAGAGAAAAACTTAATGAGCCACCATTAACAACTTCAAAAGCTGGTCTGAATCCGAAAGGAGACGATTTTGTGTGTCTGGTGAGATTGGAACGGTATTGTATATTGCGAGATTCTTCATCAAAATCAAGCATTGAATTCAGGCAACTATTCCCAATTAGACCGATTAAGGAGTGCGATCGATGAAAAGCGTTTGGAATTAGCCAATCAGAAAGAATGCATCTTCCAGGATAACACTTCCGTAGACCCTGCAAAAATTGATACAGCATGACTGAAATGTCCTTCAACACTCGCAATACTTTTACCTTTATATTACCACTTATCTCACTCTCTTAATAAGAAGAATTTAAATTCTCTGTAAGCTGGTAAAATTTCTGTAAGCCAGTTGATTACTTTGAAAAATGACAAATTCTGGGAGGATGGAATCATGAAGCTGCCTAAAAGACTTCGTAAAGTAGTGAAACAAAAAGTTAGACATGTGGTTGGGTAAGTCTATGCACAAATATCTAAATATTGTATTTGAAATTCGCCACGTATTTTTAATCCGATTCATTAATTCTTTTCTTGCATGTAAAATGAAATTTTGACTATCAGAATCAAAAAGTGAAAAGCACGCACATGAAAAAAAAAATACATTACTAGCCAATATCCCCTACTTAGTAATGAAATATTTCGTAGTGCTATTTGTATATTAGCATCGAATCATGCCTCCTTTAACTATAGGGAAGATAAGGATGCGGGACCAATATTTAAATTCACATTGTGTCTGATATAGAACAGATATTGAATGAGAACAATGTTGCGTGAAGCATCTTTATATGTATGTATGTATGTATGTATGTATGTATGTATGTATGTATGTATGCATACATGTATGGGGATAGACAATGATAATTATTTCTTATTCTGTTCATACTTATCTATCTCAGTCTGTTCATATCTATCTATCTATCTATCTATCTATCTATCTATCTACTTCTATTTTCTTTTTTCTTGTTCTTACTATAATAAGGCCTGAGAACATTTGCACTGACCTCTGATATTAGAATAAATGTGAACTCAATTTTAGCATGATAGAGTATTTCCTATCTGTCTATGTTTCTTTTCGGAAAGTACGAAATCGCCCGACATCGTACAAGTCAGACTGACCTGGAAGATTTATGAACTTAAAACGAGATACGATAGTGAGCATTGCAGCCTCGGACTAATTGCTTGCACTTTACTTGCGTAATAATAATAATAATAGTAGTAGCCATTGTTGTTGGCTCATTCTTTTTCATCAAAGATCAGCGGAGGAGGCTCTGTCACTCTTCTATCGTCGCAGCTTCCTGCTTGCTGTAGTTGTTTTAAGAGATCAGCTCGTTCATTCCAAATTCACTCTTTCGGCTTAGTGTCCTTCCTCAGTAGTTCAGTGTGCTGAGATGGCAAAGACGACTATTAAGATGAAACAGCCAAGATGACTGGATTATTTTATTTTCAATTTCTTTTCTTTCCTTTTTTCTTTTTTCTGGTTTTTGTCAGAGTAACCTCGTTGTGGTGCAATGGATATCAGCTCGGAATGAAAAATAGGAGAGCAGATTTCGAATTCCAGTTGAATTCGTTGCATACACTTACGCGCTAATATCTTTGGGCAAGGTATTAATCCATTTCTTTTCCCTACAAGTATGGGTTGAATAGCAGAACGAATTAGGTTCTATAGCCTACCACGGAAAAATCTCCTGCCTTGTCAGTCATGGATCGAAAGAGACATGATCACCCAAGCGTGTATCACGTATGGAACTTAACTGACTGACTGAACCTTAATTTGGTATTTGCGGCTAACGTAACGCCGATAGGCGCAAAAGTTGAAATCGACGAACTGTGTTCAAATTTCAGCCTCATTTGTTACGTTCAATTTAGTACGAAACCATCTACTTCCCCCAAAACAAAAAAGGGTTTCAGAGTAGGGTAATCCGGACTTTCTAGTCTTTGTTGTCAGCTAGTCTATGAGAAAAACAAATTCGAATTTAGAATAACGGAGAAGACAATTAGAATACACTGCTCTATCTTTTTCAAGAAGTCAATCAGTTAAGTGTCATACGTGATACACCCTTTGGGCGATTATGTCTCGAAAGAGACATGAATGACTGGGCAGAAGATTATCCCGCAGTAGGTTGCCATTACTTTCTGCGGTAGACTGGATGCCGACCAAGGCTATAGAACCAAATCTGTCCTATTATTTAACCCATAACTGGAGGGAAGAGACGGATTAATACCTTTCCCAAGGGTATTTGTGCGTAAGTGATTGCAAGGAATTCAACTGGAATTCGAACTCGGCTCTCCGAGTTGTCTTCCCGTGTCGATATCCACTGCACCACAACGCACATCCTAAGAAGTCAATACAACCCCCAACAAAAAGAGGAAACCGTGGTGAGCCACAATCACCTACGTTCTGAAGAGACATGATATTTATAAAAACTATTTTGATTGAAAGCGAACTGATGTCTTTGGAAAAGTTTCTTCTATGCGATCATAGCCTTGTACGTTTTTTTTTAATCGTATCACCCCGAGCAAGGTGGTAATGCCACTGATGTGCAGAGGGCTACATAAGAGTAAAAAGATTAAGTAGAGGAGAGTGAAGAGAAAGACGAACCAGTTAGAAAGGAGCAAGAGAAGGATGGGAATACAGGTGTAATGACAATTGCAAAGGTGGAGAGAAAGGAAAGGATATACAGAGTGGTTAAGAGATGAGTATTGACATTGCATTTGAATTCCTAGAGGTTGTAGCCGTCAGGAAAGCAGGAATATGGAAGCGAGTTCCACAGGCGGGAAGTGCGAGAGAAGAAGCTGCAGGAGTAGAATTGTCGTCTGCATTTGGTTAATCTAACTGTGAATGGGTGGGACCCAGTTTCCAATCTGGTTGCACGAGTAAACACCTGTTGCAGAGGCACCAGTGACTTAAGTTCGTTGGAGCAGAAGCCATCAAAATATTTATAGAACAGACAAAGGGAGGCCACATTCCCTATACCTTGTAGTTCTTGACACCTTTTTTTTATTACCTTTCCCAAAGCCTGCTCTTCCATAAATGTGCTCAAGCACATCAAGTATGCCACACACTACTTTCTCCTATCACTTTTTTCTCAATCTGTCCCGTGAGTATCAGATTCTCCAATCCCTTCTTCCTCATTACATATTCAAGAAACTTCAGCTGTCTTTTCCTGATGTTATCTAGACGTTTCTTTTTCGCTTCCATCCTTTCCAAAACTTCGTCATTGCTAACATGTTCCCTCCATGGTATCCCATCTAGGTACTAACAAGGCTTGACTTCGGTGATCATACCAGAGCTTTTAGTATACAAGAGTACATCGCTAATGGACATAGTATAACAAAGGCAAATATATGTATACTGCATGTTACCTTCCTTCTTTATGTTTTAGTTTTATTTTTTTAAAGTTGATTTGATTGGCAACAGTTTCTTTTATTTTTCATATTAAAAAATATCTTTTTCTTTCTGCGTTTATTTAGAACAGACCGTACAGTTACCGAAGAAATTGAAATCCTAGGCTGGACAATTCCAAAGAATGTTAATTTAATCATTCCAATTTACAGTATTCACCATGATCCAGATATTTGGCCAAATCCGGAAAAATTCGACCCAGAAAGGTATAAGTTTGTTATTATTATTATTATGTCATTTTTCATCATATTTCGATTTCTGCTTTGGTCTCACTACCAACCAATCTGCAGGGAGACCTAAGGCAGGTAGTGGCGTGTTGTTATGGCTCCATTTCATGTTTTTCTATCTTCCCTATCATCTCCAGCATTACATAGATAAAGTTTTCCTTAGTGTGTGGGCTGTACTTAATAAGACAATTTTTTGTATATCTCTTAAGCTGGGGTTTCCAGGGATTCTTTCAATGTGTTGTTTTGTTCCATTTTTTATCATTCCAAGTGCACTTACTATCACTGGCACAACTCTTGTTTTCAATTTCCACATTTTTTCTATTTCAATTTCCAGGTCTTTATATTTTGACAGTTTTTCAAATTCCTTGATTGCTATGTTACAATCCGCTGGACAAGCCATATCAATTAATAGACAAGTTTTCTCCTTCTGGTTTTTAACAATAATGTCTGGCCTGTTTGCTTCAATTTTTCTGTCTGTGTAGGTGGTGTAATCCCATAGAATGGTTACATCTTCTATTTCTGTAACCGGTGCTGGGTGATGTTCATACCAGTGTTTGCCTACAGCTTTTCCATAATGTTTGCATATTGCCCAATGTAAATATTGCCCAACTCTATCGTGGCGATTTTTATATTCATTTGGGGCAAGCACAGAACAGCCTGAGATTAGGTGGTCTATTGTTTCTTGGTGTTTATCACAAAACCTGCATTTTGGATCCATATTATTATGCATAATATTTGCCTGAAAGTTTCTCGTGAAAAGACTTTGGTCTTGTGCTGCAAGAATAAAACCTTCAGTTTCAGACTTTAATCCAGATGCACGTAACCATCGATGAGTATTAACTTTGTCAACATTGGATTTATTGGCACGTACTGGATATTGGCCATGCAGAGGTTTGTCTTGCCAGCGCTGTTTCATCTGTTCAAGAGCTTTATCTTTGGCTTTCATTTTCATATTCTTTGCCGCAATAGCCGGCTCTTGACTTCCGTTCTGCTTTTCTACAGAATCTACTAACTGTAAATCTTGTTTGAATTTACTGCCTTCTTTTATTATTGAATATTTTTTCTTTCTTTCTTCATGTTGCCTTACTAATTGTATCATCCAATCCTTTGTTGTTTCTATGTATGTTAGTAAGCCAATAGTTGTTGTCTTGTATGACAATTCCAGCTGAATAAGACCTCTTCCACCTTCTTTACTGGGTATGTATAGACGGTCTACATCAGCCTTTGGATGATGCATCTTATGCTTAGAAAGAAGCTTTCTTGTTTTAGCATCCATTCGCCTGATGTCGTTTAGAGTCCAGTTTAAGATGTTAAAGCTATATTGGACAACTGGGATTGCAAGGCTATTAATGGCCATAACTCTGTTCTGTGAATTTAATTCAGTTTTTAATATCATTCGTAGCCTTCTATAGTACTCTTTACGCACTATTTCTTTCATTTTTTTATGGTGAATGTTTTCACTCTCATTTACACCTAGGTATTTATAAGCTTCTTCTGGTTTCAATTCTTTTATTGTTACAGCAGGGTCTAGGCTAATTGAGGATGTTTCTTGTATTGATCCACGTAAAACTGTAGCTTTAGCACATTTATTAAATTTCATTCCAATGTCTTCGCTGAAGCATTTTACAGTTTGCAGAAGACCTTCCAGCTCATTATCATTCTTATCCATGTAAAATAGATGGCTTATTTTCTTTTGTCCTATTTTATAACCACATTCTGTCTTATTAAGTTGACTGGTTAGTGCTATTAATGATATGCAGAATAATAAGGGAGATAAAGAATCACCTTGAAATATACCTCTTTTGATGTTTATTTCATCAGACTTATAGGTTCCATTTATATGATTGAGGTAAAGGGTTGTTTTCCATATAGACATGCACTGTTTGATGAAATTGATGATGACGGGCGATATCTTGTATATATTTAAAGTCTTTAAAATCCAGTCATGTGGCACACTATCGAATGCCTTTCGATAGTCTATCCAGGCTGTACTAAGATTTTTCTTTGTACTGTAGCAGTTTTCCAGGATCATTTTGTTAATCAGCAATTGGTCTTTACAACCATAACAGCCACGTTTGCACCCTTTTTGTTCAAGCGTTATATTATTATTATTATTATTATTATTATTATTATTATTATTATTCATATTTCGATTTCTGCTTTGGTCTCACTACCAACCAAGTCTGCGGGGAGACCTAAGGCAGGTCGTGGCGTGTTGTTATGGCTCCATTTCATGTTTTTCTATCTTCCCTATCATCCCTAGCGTTACATAGATAAAGTTTTCCTTAGTGTGTGGGCTGTACTTAATAAGACAATTTTTTGTATATCTTTTAAGCTGGGGTTTCCAGGGATTCTTTCAATGTGTTGTTTTGTTCCATTTTTTATCATTCCAAGTGCACCTACTATCACTGGCACAACTCTTGTTTTCAATTTCCACATTTTTTCTATTTCAATTTCCAGGTCTTTATATTTTGACAGTTTTTCAAATTCCTTGGTTGCTATGTTACAATCCGCTGGACAAGCCATATCAATTAATAGACAAGTTTTATTATTATTATTATTATTATTATTATTATTATTATTATTATTTCCTTTGATTTTTGTTGCATAAACATTTTCTTCCGGGTCCCTAAACAAGAGACCTAAATTCAGAAAAGGCATAATAACATTTTTCACTGAACATTAAAAAAAAAAAAAAAAAAAAAAACTAAATAAAAATTACAAACATTTTAGATAGACAAAATCCTTCGTCAGGTGAGAGCTGTACTTGTGAATACAAGTTTTTGTTTCGGCTACCAGGGATCCCTTCAATGAGTCTTTCGGAACCTTTTCTAATCAATACGAGTGCTTCAACTACAACTGGAATTACTGATGTTCTCATATGCCACATTTTTTAGATTTCCATTTCAAGATCTTTGTATTTTTATATATTATTTTTGTTGTTGAGATCTTCAAAAATACATTACAGTCTGCAGAGACTGCCATGTCAATAAGAAAGCACATTCTATCTTTGTGGTTTCTGAACTGGGCGATTAACTTTGATCGTTTTACCTGTGTGTATTGTAAAGTTCTATAAAATTGTTACAGGTCCAATTCTCTGTTGCACGATAGCAATCATGGCTCTCCACAATTTCCTGTTCTTTGTAGCTTTTAGTAAATTTTGTCTGTTTGTTATCTCTTCTAAACCTTGTTCTACCATCCACTTCTGTCGTTATGTAAGCAATGCGCTGTTCTCTGTTACTCTTGCTTGTGAATATCAAATTTTCCAAGCCATTTTTCCTCATTACGTGCCACAGAAATTTCAACAGTGTCTTTATGTTTAGTATGTGTCCTTTTTGTTCCCATTGTCTCTAGAACTTCGTCGTTGTTCACATATTCAGTCCATAGTATTCTCAACATCCTTCTGTAGAACTTCGTCGTTGTTCACATATTCAGTCCATAGTATTCACAACATCCTTCTGTAGAACTTCGCCGTTGTTCACATATTCAGTCCATAGTATTCTCAGCATCCTTCTGTAGAACTTCGTCGTTGTTCACATATTCTGTTCATAGTATTCTCAACATCCTTCTGTAGAACTTCGTCGTTGTTCATATATTCAGTCCATAGTATTCTCAACATCCTTCTGTAGAACTTCGTCGTTGTTCACATATTCAGTCCATAGTATTCTCAACATCCTTCTGTAGAACTTCGTCGTTGTTCACATATTCTGTTTATAGTATTCTCAACATCTTTCTGTAGAACTTCGTCGTTGTTCATATATTCAGTCCATAGTATTCTCAACATCCTTCTGTAGAACTTCGTCGTTGTTCACATATTCAGTCCATAGTATTCTCAACATCCTTCTGTAGAACTTCGTCGTTGTTCACATATTCAGTCCATAGTATTCTCAACATCCTTCTGTAGAACTTCGTCGTTGTTCACATATTCAGTCCATAGTATTCTCAACATCCTTCTGTAGAACTTCGTCGTTGTTCACATATTCAGTCCATAGTATTCTCAACATCCTTCTGTAGAACTTCGTCGTTGTTCACATATTCAGTCCATAGTATTCTCAATATCCTTCTGTAGAACCATAAAAAATTCATAAAATAAAAAACAAAAATAAAAACCACCGTTGATAATGACTAAAAGAATAATTAAAAACGTTCGGATATGTAAAACGTTTGGACAATCTTTTAAACAGAAAAGAAAACACTTATATGAACACAAGAGAAATTAAATAAAAAGTTTAATCGCACTATGTTGTCAGTCATCTATCATGAAACATGTATAAACATGTATAAAAGTGGGATTGTTGCCTAAATACACAATTATATATATATATATGTATGAAAAAGTTCTTTTTCCTACTACACCAAAATGTAAGTGTTTTAAAAAGGATAGTTTTATTAAGATAGTTACAAAGGTATCTGGGGGAAATCTTTTTATGTTAGGCGCCTTTCGGCCGACATTTCGTCAGAATAGAACTCGTCGGCAATTAAAACACAAGAAGAGAGAGAAACACAATTATATTACCTATGTTGGGTGGTAGTCTCCCCAAAAGGCTCCAATTTAAATGTCACCTCTCTCTGCCTACACAGGACAGGACGTTGTAAATTGACGGTAAGAAACTCCAGGATGTCCAAATGGAGTCTTGTCCTTGCCCTGCGCATGACGGAGAAGAAATCTGGAGAATAGTGCGTCCTGCATTCATTGCTGACTGATGAGTCTGCGACTGTCCGGATGTAATTGGCTCATGTCTGCGAACTCTACCCGACACGTGCTGAGCGATCCTCACCTCCAATCGTTGGATGGTCTTGCGCACGTAGTCGGTCTCACACCGACACTTATAGTGATGCACAATTAAACTTTGTTGATTAGTAGGCAAGACATCCTTATGTGGCGGTGGGGGAGCAGATCTTTCACTAAAAATATATAATTTTTTTCTCTCTTCTTATGTTTTAACCTCAGATGTGTGGTAAAAATTTTTCTAAGCAACTTCTCCGTTTTAATTGCCGAAGATTTTTATTCTGATGATGTGTCGGCCAAAAGGTGCCGAAAATAAATTTTTCCCCTATTTTTTAAGCGAGATACCTTTGTATCTATCTTAATAAGATAATCCTTTTTAAAACAATTATATATATATAGCTCGCATCCATTCGGAAGATGATGATTTTTAATTCTATTTTGGAGCAACTGCTACCATGTGGAAATATAGCTTCTATAACCACATATTGTCTGTAAAGAACAGTAAATATAGCAAAACACTGCTTTATCCACATATTATTGTAAATTAAAAAAACAAAAACAATTATTACCAGAAATATCTTGTAAAGGAAAAGGAGACAGATGTAACTTATGCCTTTTAAAAAAACTTATCATCTTACATCATATAAATAACCCTAATCTACTTAACAAAAACAAATCTGATGACCACATGCTGCCATAGAAAAAATACTTATTTAAATTCTTAGATCCTGATTGATATAGATTCCTCAACACGCTTGTCGCTTTCTTTCTTTTTCACTATCTTACTTCTCCCTTTCTTTCTTTCTTTCTTTCTTTCTTTCTTTCTTTCTTTCTTTCTTTTCCTTGCAAATATTACTATTAATAATTATGAATTACACTCTTTTGATTTCATCTCACTGCATTTTAATAATATTTTTTAATTTTATTTTTTATCTCCTTTGTCTATTTAAATTTAACTCTTGATACTTGATAAATTGAAAAATAGTACCCTATCATTATAAGTTTTAACTCCCATGAACATCGAGTGAACTTAAATTCAAATCGATTAAACGGTCAGTTCGTAATTTGTACATGATGATTGCGTAACGCATAAAACTCCGAGTCGTGCTATCAACGTATGATAATATGTATATTTATTAACACACACACACACACACACACACACACACACACACACACACATATATATATATATATATATATATATATATACTACTGGCCAAAGTTTTAAGGTCAATGAAAATAAAGAAAAAATATGTTTTACTTTGTTGGGCTCAACCACATATTTGAGTAGAGCTTCAAAAAATATTTTTTATCTATTTTCACTGGTCTTTAAATTTTGGCCAGCAGTGTATATATATATATATATATATATATATATATATATATGGGGGGGTGGATGGGTGTGTGTGTGTTGGGTAATTGGGTAGAAAACTTCTATGTAACGCGTTTCGTCCTCTGAAAGGACTTCATCAGACTAAAGTCATATTCTTATTGATGGAATTATATACCTGTAGGTGGAAGGGCAAACAGACACGTAAATATCGATTATAACTGTGCACCGAGGGAAAAGCTGAAAGGTTGGGAGGTGGTGCTAAATTTTAAATTTTAATATCTTTATCGCCAGACGTGTCCAGACGCACTGCTCAGACCATCTCATTTCGTTTTTTCTTTTTGTTTTCAACGCCGTTGCTTTTGAATATCCTACACTCAATTACTCAAATTATTCTATTTTACAGAACTTTACCACACACACACACACACACACACACACACACACACACACTGCTTAGGTCCTTCGGTATATTGTCACTATTATAGATTTCGTTTAAAGTTTCTGTGAACCTGTCCACGCCAAAGCCTTCTAAGAACATCATCATCTCTCTTACATTCCCGTCTGGTACTCCTGCTTTGCTTCTCTTCAATTTGGCCATTGCAGATTCCATTTTGTTTTTTAATATTTCTGGTTCATCCGTATTCTTATGCATTGTTGGTTACTCTCTCTTGTCGTGGAAGAGATCTCCGATATAAGTGTCCCATCTTTGAAGTATTTTTTCATTTTCTAATATTAGTGTACCGTCCTGTTGTACATCCTGTTGTTGACCAGTCTTTTATTCTGTTAGTCCCTTTAATTTTTTATGCATATGTCCGTTATTTGTTGTGCTCAATCTCTATTCTTGGGCACATTTGTCGTTGAGCCATCTTTCTTTAGCCTGTCTACATTTGCTCTTTATTTCCTTTTGTAGTCTCTTGTATTCCTTTCTATGTCTTGCTATCGTTTTTTATCTCTTTTGCATCATGTCAAAAATCTCTTCAGTGATCCACTCGTTTTTCTTCCGACTTGGTTTTTTTCCTTGGGAAGATGTTGTTCGCTGATTTTAATAGAGCCACTCTTAGTGCGTCCCATTTTGAGCTTCCGTTTCCAATTTGTCCTTCGTATTTTCGTTTTCACGCTTTCCGTGTACATTTCCTGCAGGTTCGGGTCATTCACAAGTCTATTGTACTGCAGTCTTAGTTCTCTGTTAGTGCACGCAATTCTTGACAAAATCCAAAACGATCTGTAATATTATCGGTCCTTACCTGGCATACAGACTTCAGTTACTTTCTCGTCGCCGCAACATGGTCTTCCAACATGATCTTTCTATAATTTCTTCATGGTAATCGTGCTAACGAATTTCCTCATTTGTAGCTCAACCACATGAATTTAAGCGTAGTTTGTGGTGCAGGGGATATCGGCTTGGAACGAGAAATCGGAGGACTGAGTTCGAATTCCAGTTGAATTCCTTACATTCAATTACGCGCAAATACCCTTGGGAAAGGTATTAATCCGTCTCTTCCCTTCAGTTATGGGTTAAATAACAGGACAGATTGGGTTCTATAGCCTTGGATGGCAACCAGTCTACAGCAGAAAGTAATGGCAACCTACTGCGGGATAAATTTCTTCCCAGTCAGTCATGTCACTTTAGAGACATGATCGCCCAAAGCGTGTATCACGTATGGTACTTAACGGACTGACTAGAGTGGACACCGTAGCTGAAGCAACCGTAAGTTCTATTCAAATAAATTCTTTTTTCACATACATCTCGCGCCTGTGGAACTCTCTTCCGGCTTCTTGTACCCCTGTCATCTAAGATCTTCTAAAGTTTTAATGCAATATCTCTCGTCATCTTCTCTTGAATCCTGTTCTTTAATTTTTCCCTTCTCCTCACTAACGTTTATTTATTTTCTTTCACTTTCAGTATGCTCTTGCGTCTTAGTGGCTTTATCGCCTTGCTTTGAAGTAAATTATTAAACAAAATATAATAAGTTCCAAGGCCCAATTTATGGTGATTTTCTAAGAGTTGCTTAACTGTGGCACAAGGCCGAAGACATGGGGCACCTAGTGGGGATCAAACTCACTACTCAGTCGTACTAAACAATTGTAGTAGATAGACTAAACTATCGCCCGGTCCACACTCCACCCACATCTATTGAACAGGTGAAGAGGCTTATCCCTTGTTCCCTGTTTAGGATGTGGTTTCCGACTTTCTCTCTCCCAACCTTTTCATTCTTTCCTTTTTTTCTTTTTTTTTCAATTGGAGTAGATAGACTAAACTATCGCCCGGTTCACACTCCACCCTCGTCTATTGAACAGGTGAAGAGGCTCATTCCTTGTTCCCTGTTTAGGATGTGGTTTCTGGCTTTCTCTTTCCCAATCTTTTCACTCTTACGTAGCCCCCTGTACATCAGTGGCGTTACCGCCTTGCTTGGGGTGATATGATTAACAAAAAAAAAATTGTTCTAGCGAGACAAGCTTGTTAACCACTACAAAACGACGAAGTGCCCCAACGCCATATTTATATGTTCCCAGAGCAGGTAGCGAACTTGTCACTTTGTTGTCTGTTTTATTAATATTTGGTCAATTGGATAAACAATTGACGAGTTTTTTTATTTTATTTTATATGACTTAAGAAGGTTTTAATCTTTTTTAAATGTATTTTCTTTTAAGAAAATTACTTAGGTATACTTCTTTATGTAGAGGGAAATCTTTGAAGTGTTTTTCAAACTTTGATAACCTTAACTGTTTTGCTTGATAACTCTAATCTTGAAACACGTGATTTTGTCACTGAACAACGAAGATTTTTGGCCACTGTTGTACTTATCCTAAGATAAGAGTGTCAATTATCTTTCAACAATATGCCCCTGTTTACACGGTAGCAGTTCAAGGAGACCAATAAATCTTTATCGAAGAGCTTCTGGATTTTTACGATAAACCTGATTATCCTCCAAATTAATTCCTTTTTTATTTGTAACTCTAGCGATAAGATAGAGTTTAAAATTCAACAGGATCATCATAGGAGGTCGAAGTTAGTGGCCATTCACTGACTTCAGTGTCTGACTTCTTCTTTTTCTTCTTCTATGTGCCCTGTCCCTTCAGTACGTAGGCGATCATGGTTCTCCACGTCTCCCTATCCCTTGAGGCCCTTAGTATGTCTGCTCCTGTTACTACTGGCAACCCCCGTTCCGTCATCCACCTGATCAGGCCCTGCAAATATATCCACTGCCTTCCTCTATCTCTTTTTCCTTCTATCTGGCCAGTCAGTATCAGGTTCTCCTTCCTTATTGCATGTCCCAGGAACTTCAGTTGTCTCTTCCTGATGCTCAGTATTAATTTCCTTTTTGTTGCCATTCTTTCCAACACCTCATCGTTGCTTGCATGCTCAGTCCACGATATCCGCAGCATCCTCCTGTAGAACCACATTTCCGCTGCTTCCAGTTTTGTCCTCATTTTCGATGATATTGTCCAGTATTCACTGCCGTATTGAAGAACTGACATCACATAGCAATCCAGCACTCTTTTCTTTGTTTCTAGTGAAAGTTTCCTGTGTGTTAGTACTTTACTTAGCTTCTGGGACGCTTCCTTTGCCATGCCAATTGCTTTCGGATCTCTGTGTCGCACTTTCCATCTCCTGTTAGAACACTTCCTAGGTATTTAAATTTTAGTACATGCTTGATTCTGGTATCCCCCACCTGTATTTGGCATTTTGGGTTGCACCTTTTGCTGATGACCATGCATTCAGTTTTCTTAAAGTTTATTTGTAGTCCTTTTTTGTCACTCTCCACCTCTACCTTCTGTAAAAGGCGATCCAGGTCCGATACCTGTCGGAGTGCGCATTTGTGTCATTAAGATTTCTCGAATGCACATGTCCATGGAAATAATATACACTACTTACAATAAAAATGGTGGCTCCATTTCAAGTACGAGCATCCACTATAATAAAGTTCCTATCACACACACACACACACACACACACACACACACACACACACACACACACACACACACACAATTAGCACTTTTCTTTTTTATTTAGGCTGATCAGGAATTCTAGGAAATGAATTATGTAAAAGTCAGTCAGTCAGTTAAGTGCCATACGTGATACACGCTTGGGCGATCATGTCTCGAAAGAGACATGACTGACTGGGCAGAAGATTATCCCGCAGTAGGTTGCCATTGCTTTCTGCGGTAGACAGGTTGCCGACCAAGGCTATAGAACCCAATCTGTCCTGTTATTTAACCCATAACTGGAAGGAAGAGATGGATTAATACCTTCCCCAAGGGTATTTGCGCGTAACTGAATGCAAAGAATTTGACTGGAATTCGAACTCGGCTCCCCAAATTCTCGTTCCAAGCCGATATCCAATGCACCACAAAAATAAAAGCGAAATGCTGAATTTATAAGCGTTTTCTATTTGTTCCTTATTCTATCATATATGTGGTAGCAGTGGCGATTGTGAAACTCTGAAAGTGATGGTGGTAGGGGGCTACTTAGTGGAAGAGATTTTTCTGAGGAGAGGGGCAAACACGAGCAACGTCTTCATTTTCATACTACACCACTACCGTATACACAACTTAGGAATGAGTATAAGTATGTTACTTCACTAAATTAAACGGAATGACTTTTCATTCAGTGTAGTGGAGTTCTAATCTATTCTTGCCCTCTTTTTCACTTCCAAGCTGTTTGAAGCTTATACAAGTGTGGGAGAACAACTGAGGGTCCAGCCAAAATTCGGGTATGAGGATTGTACCCTTCTAGTCTCCCCTAAGAGTCGCCACTGTAGTAAAAATTGCATTCCATCTATATTATACTAGCAGTATGGCCCGGCGTTGCTCGGGTGTAATGTAAGTTTTAAAAATAATTTATTGTTCTGGAGCTCAGACTCAGCTTAAAGAATATTTGTGTGAAATTTGGTGAGAATCGGATAAAAATTGTGGATTTTTATAAAGGACATACAGACACACACAAACATCTTACCTTATATATATATATATATATATATATATATATATATATATATTATCGGTTTTCCGCACTATTGTAAGAACTGCAACCTTGAAACTTCTGAATATTGTTTCTTATGTCTTTGTTTATGAGTGTATCAAATTTGATTAAAATCGGATCACTCCTTCTATAATCCGATTTTTTCGATTATCGATATTTATCAGGGGCACCTCGACATAAAACCTAGCTAAGGACACTCGCAGATGCTTATAGTACAACTGTGTAAATTTTCAAGAAAATCGGTTCAGCCGTTTCGGAGTCTATAGGTAACGGATAGACACACACACACACACACACTTCCATTTATAAATAAGTTTAGATATATAATCAGTCAGTTAAGTGCCATACGTGATACACGCTTGGGCGATCATGTCTCGACAAGAGACATGACTGACTGGGCAGAAGATTATCCCGCAGTAGGTGGCCATTGCTTTCCTTTCTGCGGTAGACTGGTTGCCGACCAAGAACTCAATCTGTCCTGCTATTTAACCCATAACTGGAAGGAAGAGACGGATTAATACCTTTCCCAAGGGTATTTGAGCGTAAGTGAATACAATGGATTCAACTGTAATTAGAACTCGGCTCCCCTGTTTCTCGTTCCGAACCGATATCCACTGTACCACAACGCACATGCTCCTTATATATAATACCAGAATGAATTTAAAACAAGTAAATTTTAAAATAATTTAATTGCATTTCCAAGAATAAAAGCACCGTACAGATTTTAATGTTTGAATTAGAAAAAAATTAATTTGCCAAAACACTTTCAGAAAAAACAAACAAACAAAAAAAAAAAAAAAAAACAAACAAAAAAAAAAACCCCAAAAACGTGTTAACCAGTAATGTATGCAATACTACTAACCTACATATATTTTGGTACAAGCCAACTTAAAACTTTTTCTTAGCTAATTTTGGGACACGGAGTTCAAAAATCAAATTCTTTTTACTGGTATTTTAATGGAACTTGAGTATTTAAAAAATAAAAAAATATTATTTATAATAATTATTTATAACCAAATTATCCAGAATGTTCAAATTCATTCTGAATGCCTCCTGTAAAAACTATGAATGTTGTTGAATACTTGATTGCTCAAACACTTGCTTTTTATATCATGATAATCTATGATGATAATAAAAGTGTGACTGTATTGTTTTAAGTTATGAATGGAAACACTATAAAAACCTTGGATATAATACATGATGAAAGTTTTTGCCATGATGACCAATTTCTCTCAGTATTCGAATTTTAATCAATTATTCTTACATTGCTTTCGTATTTTAGAAGTTGTATTTTATTTCACACCGAGGTTGTGTATAACCTTCAAATGAATATTTATCTTTTTACAGTGACCTTTCCCAAAGATGACCAATTTATAGGTAGTATGTACTGTATTTTGAAGCAGGGAAACTAAAGCTAATGGTAGCAAATAGAAGTCATTTTGGGATTCAGCACCATTAATGTATTAGTCAAAGAATCCCATGCAACATTAAAAACTCTACGCAACTTTTAGATCTGTGTTATAATTATTATTATTAATAAAAAATTTTACCAGAAATCTTACAGTCATCGACTCTGTTGATAATAATCATACGCACTTATGTATTCGTTTAGAGACTTCTACTCTTTACTTATTAAAATTTTATTCTACAGAAGTTAGCAAAAGAAAGTGACAAGAAAGGGTTGAGCATAAACCTCAAGAGAACTGAATGCATGGCCATCAGCAAAAAGAGGAGACCAATATGCCAATTGCAAGTTAGAGAATCTAAAATAAAACAAGTAAAAAAATTCAAGTACTTGGGAAGTGTTTTGACAGAGGATAGAAAAAATGCGACATGGAGATCAAAAGACGCATTGGCATGGCCAAAGACGCATTTCAGAAGCTAGCCCTAGTACTGAAACACAGAAAAATCTCATTAGAAACAAAGAAAAGAGTGCTGGACTGCTATATGATATCTGTCCTCTGTATCGAAGTGAATCCTGGACGCTCTTATCAAAGATGAAGGAGAGGCTTGAGGCAGCAGAAATGTGGTTTTACAGAAGGATGCTGAGGATACCATGGACAGAACACGTGTGCAACGATGAGGTGTTGGAAAGGATGCAGACGAGAAGAAAACTGATAATAAATATCAGGAAGAGACAAATGAGGTTCCTGAGACGCGTAACGAGGAAGGAAGGCCTGGCGAATGATACTCACAGGTCGGATAAATGGAAGAAGAGACAGAGGAAAACAGCGCGGGACGTACTTGTTAGGTCTGAGCAAATGGTTGATGGGGCGGGGCTTGGGAGAGTTACCCAGAGAAAAATTACTGAGAGCGACAAGAGACAGAGCCAAGTGGAAGTCCATGATCGCCTACGTCCTGAAGGGACACTGCGCATGAAGAAGAAGAAGAAGAAGAAGAAGAAGAAGAAGAAGAAGAAGAAGAAGAAGAAGACTCTACTTTCAGCAAAGAAAATATTTAGAAAATTTGGTGTTTCGAATGTAAATGAAAAAAGATTCAGAATACTAAGAAGATTGGTTAAAGACAAGAAAGCAACCAAACTCCCACCTTTAAGTTAAAAACACAAAGAGAAACGTTGGACAGAGAATTTGACGAAAATTTTTAACTAATGTTTACTGATAAATGCAGAGCTACGTTGGATGGACATGATGGCTGAGATAAACGTTAGGCCCAACAAATATTAGAAAGTGTTAGAACGTTTTAGGCTAGTACTGTTGGCAATAGAATTCTAGATTTCTTCAAAACTGACGATAGTGTTAGGATAAATTTCTTGGATAAGAATGACACAGCCTCCAACCAATTGATTTCAATATTCGAATTTTAATCACTTATTGTGTTATATTTCTCTTGTATTTCAGATGTTTTTATTTCACACTGTGTTTAAGCTTCAGATGAGCATTCATCATTTTCGTCATATTTACAGAGTCAGTCAGTCAGTTAAGTACCATGCGCGATACACGCTTTGGGCGATCATGTCTCCAAAGAGACATGACTGACTGGGCAGAACATTATCCCGCAGTAGGTTGCCATTGCTTTCTGCGGTAGACTGGTTGCCGACCAAGGCTATAGAACCCAATCTGTCCTGTTATTTAACCCATAACTGGAAGGAATAGACGGATTAATACCTTTCCCAAGGGTATTTGCGCGTAAGTGAATGCGAGGAATTCAACTGGAATTCGAACTCGGTTCCCCGATTTCTCATTCCGAGCCGATATCCACTGCGCCACAATGGACATCCAATTTACAGAGACCCAACCCAATCACGATCATTTTATAGGTAGTATGATGTTCTAGAATAGGAAAACTAAAACTAATGGTGGCAAATGGAAGTAATTTTAAAATTCAGTACTACAAAATTGTTCAAAATTAGCCAAAATATCCCATACACTATTCTTTTCCCAAATTTTGTGGTCCTGTGTGATTTTTACATCTACCTATCTGTTTGAGTTTGAATTTTGTTTAATGGTATATCAACCTCTGTGGGTTATTTAATGCCAAAAGAGTAGGATTTTAAGATATTTTTTGCAATGTTCGGTTATAGTGAGAAGGTTGATTTCGTCACATTTTGATAAAAATTATTATTATTATTATTATTATTATTATTATTATTATGCCATTTTTCATCATATTTCGATTTCTGCTATGGCCGCACTACCTACCAAATCTGCAGGAAGACCTAAGGCAGGTTGTGGTGTGTTGTTATGGCTCAATTTCATGTTTTTTCTATCTCCCCTATCATCCCTAGCGTTACATAGACAAAGTTTTCCTTAGTAATAAGACAATTTTTTGTATATCTCTGAAGCTGGGGTTTCCAGGGATTCTTTCAATGTGTTGTTTTGTTCCATTTTTATTATTCCAAGTCCACCCACTGTCACTGGCACGATGCTTGTTTTCAATTTCCACATTTTTTCTATTTCAATTTATAGGTCTTTATATTTTGACAGTTTTTTCGAATTCCTTGGTTGCCATGTTACAATCCGCTGGACAAGCCATATTAATTAATAGACAAGTTTTTCTTTCTGGTTTTTAACAATAATGTCCGGCCTATTTGCTTCAATTTTTCTGTCTGTGTAGGTGGTGTAATCCCATAGAATGGTGACATCTTTTATTTCTGTAACCGATGCCGGGTGATGTTCATACCAGTGTTTGTTTACAGATTTTTCATAGTGTTTGCACTTTGTCCAATGTAAATATTGCACCACTCTATCGTGACGATTTTTATATTCATTTGGGGCAAGCACAGAACAACCTGAGACTAGATGGTCTATTGTTCCTTGGTGTTTATCACAGAACCTGCATTTTGGATCCACATTATTATGTATAATATTTGCCTGAAAGTTTCTAGTGAAAAGACTTTGGTCTTACGCTGCAAGAATAAAGCCTTCAGTTTCAGACTTTAATCCAGATGCACATAACCATCGATGAGTATTAAATTTATCAACATTGGATTTATTGGCACGTTCTTTATATTGGCCATACAGAGGTTTGTCTTGCCAGCGTTGTTTCATCTGTTCAAGAGCTTTATCCTTGGCTTTCTTTTTCATATTTTTTGCCGCAATAGTTGGTTCTTGGCTTCTGTTTTGCTTTTCTACAGAATCTACTAAATGTAAATCTTGTTTGTATTTACTGCCTTCTTTTATTATTGAATATTTTTTCTTTCTTTCTTCATGTTGCTTGACTGATTGTATCATCCAGTCCTTTGTTGTTTCTATGTATGTTAGTAAGCCAACAGTTGTTGTCTTGTATGACAATTCTAGCTGAATAAGACCTTTATTATTATTATTATTATTATTATTATTATTATTATTATTATTTATTTTTTATTTTAGAAAACTGAAGATGTCTTTTGAATGTGTTATTACCATAACACATTCAAAAATGTGTTATGGTAATAATTTTGTTCCTTTAAAAATATATTGTTGGTAATATTTTTCATTTAAAAATGTATATTTTTCTATAAAAATCTATTTTATGTATATATTTCTATAAAAGTCTATTTTTATACTTTCATAGTGTTTTGACCCCAGTTTGGGGATAATCCATTTGCCCATAGATGGAACCCTAACAGGTGCTACCACTCCGGGTCAGGGTGAGCCTGGGAACAACAGCAATTAAGTGGTGGTTCCATGTTCCTCACAACCTCCCAATCAGAACCCTTGCTGCCGGATGCAGTTTACCGTCATACCCAGGACCCAAACTATCTGCGAGAATATGTAATATCCAATGATTTGAACTGCTATTTTCATTTTATTTTTTAACCATTTCAACCTAAGTAATGCAGTAAAGCCAATAAGACAAAAGGAGTTACTGGGCGTGAAAGAATTAGAAATGAGAAACATTTTTAAGGTGCGAGGACAGTAATAATCAGGAAAACAGTAGATAACAATTGACATTGCATTCACATTTTTGAAGATCAATGTTGATTGGAAAGCACGGAGCCGGGTGAAAGTTCCACAAGCGAGAAATGCGCAAGAAGAAACTGTTAGCATAGAACTTACGGTTGCATCTATCCATTTTAACTGTAAAACGATGAGACCTTGTTGTCAATCGTGTACATATTTATTTTTGTTTGTTTGTTTCCTTATCAGGTTTTCAAAAGAAAACACAGCTAACCACTTACCATACAGTTACCTCCCTTTCGGTGCAGGCCCTCGTATGTGTATGGGCACGCGATTTACCCAGTTAGAAATCAAAATGGCGATTGCGGAAATCCTTCGAAAGTATCGACTAGTTCCGAGCACGCGGACAGAGGTAAGTAGTTCGTATTTAATTGACTTATCCAATACTTAGGTCTTCTAGTTTTTTTTCCGAACATGCCTTGTGCCCAGATGGAAACTCTCAGGGGCTTTGTTACAATTTCAACATTCAAATCTGAGCCCTCTCTCTCTCTCTCTCTCTCTCTCTCTCGCACACACACACACACACACACACAAGAAAAATGAAATAATGGATTAGAGAAGATACATAAACAAATATTTACCTTGCCATTTAAGCACTGATTAAATAAATCTAAACTTATTTATAAATGAAACTTTCTCTGTGTTTGTGTGTGTCTGTGTGTATGTGTGTGTCCGTTACCTATAGACTCCGAAACGGCTGAACCGATTTTCTTGAAAATTTACACAGTTGTACTATAAGCGTCTGCGTGTGTTCTTAGCTAGGTTTTGTCTCTAGGTACCCCTGATAAATATCGAAAATCGACAATCGAAAAAATCGGGTTATAGAAGGAGTGGTCCGATTTTAATCAAATTTGATACACTCATAGACAAAGACATAAGAAACAATATTCAGAAGTTTCAAGGTTGCAGTTCTTACAATAGTGCAGAAAATCGATACTATATATATATATATATAAAAGGCAAGATGTTTGTGTGAGTATCTGTTTATCTGCCTGTATGTCTGTATTTTTTTCAGCCTTTTTATTTTGGTTTTTGCTTCGGGTTTGGCCCTAAGTAGGTATATTTGTAGTTCTTAGTCTCAGCCATGATACCATTTACTCAGAGGACTTATTTAGCCTACAAAATTCAGAAACGAAAACAATTTATTTGATATCGATAGCAGGAAATCAAAATTTGACTTATATCCATTCATTTTTCTTTCAGTCTACGGTTTCGTTTTAACTGGAAACAACTATTGCTTTCGTGCCAACGTCCAAAGAGTCTGAGCTCCAGGTCAATGGATTAGTTTTAAAGCTTTCATTACACCCGAGCAACGCCGGTCTATACTGCTAGCATATATATATATATATATATACAAACCAGCACCAAATGCAGAAAGTGAGACATTCAAGATACATTTACTGATGTAATGCCTTAATAAGTTTTAGATTTAAGGCTTTGATATGACTATAGTGTAGTAGTTATTGGAGTGAAAATCGACTCGCCGAGTCGAGTTCAAATTCTAGCCTAGTCCCGAAAAAATTCATTAAGAATAGCATCTTCTCTCTTCTGTCCCTACTCCAGCTATGGGTTGCAAAGTAGGATAGACTGGCCCATTTAGACTTGACTGACAACCAGTTTTAGGAGAAGGAAAACTCTGAATTCGAAGCATTTTAGAATTACACGGAAAACCACCCCATTATTTTTTTCAAGAAATCATGGCTATTCTCCGATGTTAAAAGAAATGGAATACGTGGAAAGTCATGAACACCTATGTCGTAGTGTTTAAAACTGTTTTGATGTGTTTGGCTAAGATTTTGAAGCCTTTATACGCCAGTATTCTAATACACGGAACTTTAGTTGGTTAGGGTAGAAAAGAATAGATATATCTTTTGCTCGCAGACGAATGCAACACCAGAAGCTAATTTGATAATGACCAATAGAGGTGTTTTGCTGTGAGGTTCATCAAGTCATGAAGTTTGATCCTCACTGGGAGTCCCAAAACTTACGATTTATAAGCGCAACAGACAAAAACAGCGCAGTCAAACTTGCCTCATTATAAAAGGCGGTCAGTCTTAACATTTGTAATTTCCAAAACATACGAGATTTTAAAATATCCACAGTGTGAGATATCTAATAACAAAAGTGATGGAAACAAAAAGAATCTAAATGAAATCGGTTTGATATAAGAAAAAAGAAATTCTAGAATAGCCAGCCCCCTTCGTTTGTGCGCATGTGTAGTCATACCAACATAACAGATTTCGTTCGGCTGTTACATACTACCTAGTTCTAGATCTCGACGAACAACGATCGTCTTGATAGACAACGAGGAACAAGAACACGTATATATAAAAATAGAAGCTTATATTTTTATTTTTCATTTTGACGGTGGAGTAGGAGTGTACCGGAGAGAATAACGCACACGCAGGAGCTGCCGGGGAGTTCTCCGTTCTCTCTCTGGACTTTTCTATTCTTCTCTGTCTTTTGTCACTTCGGACACTTGTCTTTTGTCACTTGGGTTATATACTTATATAACCCAAAATCATATTTTTGCTGGTCAACACGATGAAGTACTAAAGGACGAAACGCGTCACAAACTTTTCCGCTTTGTCACACACACACACACACACACACACACACACACACACACACATATATTTAGTGCAATCAAACTTGCCTCATTATATATATAGCGTTGTAGCAAAAGTTATCTTTTTCAGTTATATATCATTATTGTAAGAATGGTATTATGTGCGTGGTGGTGCAGTGGATATCGACTAGGAACAACAAATCGGAGTGCCAAGTTCGAATTCCAGTTGAATTCCTTGCATTCACTTATGCACAAATACCCTTGGAAAAGGTATTAATCCGGCTCTTCCCTCCAGTTACGGGTCAAATAATAGAAAAGATTGGGTTCTATAGCCTTGGCTGGTAACCGGTCTACCGCTCTATTCCGGGATAATCCTCTGCCCAGTCAACCATGTCTCTAAAAGACATGATCGCCCAAAAGCGTGTATCACGTATGGCACTTAACTGACTGAACTGACTGGGATAAAAATATTAAGTAAAAAATACAGTTAATCTTTCTATTTATAGTTTATTACATTTTTAGATTAGCGTTGTGGTGCAGTGGATATCGGCTCTGAACGACAACTCGGGGAGCCGAGTTCGAATTCCAGTAGAATTCCTTGCAGTCACTTATGCACAAATACCCTTGGGAAAGGTATTAATCAGTCTCTTCCCTCCAGTTACGGGTCTAATAATAGAACAGATTGGGTTCTATAGCCTTGGCTGGCAACCAGTCTACCGCAGAAAGCAATGGCAACATACTGCAGGATAATCTTCTGCCCAGTCAATCATGTCTCTTTCGAGACATGATCGCCCAAGTGTGTATCATGTATTGCACTTAACTGACTGACATTTTTAGAAATATCCATATTTTTATTTTTATCATATTATATTATATGTAACATTATTATATATTATATTATATTCTTATTAGATAAATATTTAGGTTTTATTATATCATATTTTGGGGAATATTTATATTATTGTAGTATTTCAAAAATTAATTACATCTAATCTAATCTAAACTTATTTATAAATGGAACTTGTGTGTGTGTGCGTGTGTGTGTGTGTGTGTGTGTGTGTGTGTGTGTGTGTATCCGTTACCTATAGACTCCGAAACGGCTGAACCGATTTTCTTGAAAATTTACACAGTTGTACTATAAGCGTCTGCGAGTGTTCTTAGCTAGGTTTTGTGTCGAGGTACCCCCATTAAATATCGAAAATCGATAATCAAAAAAATCGGGTTATAGAAGGAGTGGTCCGATTTTAATCAAATTTGATACACTCATAGACAAAGACATAAGAAACGATATTCAGAAGTTTCAAGGTTGCAGTTCTTATAATAGTGCAGAAAATTTGATATCGATACCAGGAAACCAAAATTTGATTTACATCCATTCATTTTTCTTTCAGTCTACGGTTTCGCTTTAACTGGAAACAACTATTGCTTTTTAGTCTTTCGTGCCAACGTCCAAAGGGTCTGAGCTCCAGGACCATGGATTAGTTTTAAAGCTTTCATTACACCCGAGCAACGCCGGGCTATACTGCTTTTGTTTATGTATTTTTACTTCCACTTTTATTTTTCATTTTAGATACATTTTATTTTATTTTATTTATTTATATTGATATAAACAAGAATTCAAATAAAGGTTTTCAATGCAATAAGGCTTTTTTTTTGTTTACTAATAACAGTCGACGCAACAATTTTTATCCCTAAATATCCCCATTCGGCATGTCTTGAACAAAATTTTGCAAATATCGAGTATAATGAAAAACAGTAGTAATCGGTAGCGCACTCAAAGGTCGATAATAGAGACTAATAAGTCGAACAATGTTATCGTTATTCGAAAAGAAGTCACCCTGAGGACGTCAGTAAGTTCGAGGACAGACGCAATCAATATTGCAACAAACTGGCTTCTTTTATCTGCACACGGGCTGAGCAATTTGCACGTGTCAAACTCTCAAGTTATGTAAATACACAAATTTTATCTGCCTTTTGAAAAATAAATTTTTTTTAAAGAGATCATTTAATTATTATATACAAGTTAGCTTCTCTTTCTTATTTTATAGCAACGTTCCGGTTGTCTACTCACTGGCATTCCAAGGATTACTGATTAGTTTAAACTAATGTTACAGTTGTCTTCCTTCCGATCGCCCACAGGATATTGTTAAGTTTTATCTAAACAAATCAGTTGTTTGGATTTAATCATCGTATATATATATATATATATATATATCCGCAGTTTCGCTGTATCATAGCTCATCAGTACGTTTAGACATCCGATTGCTTCTTTAGTATAATTGAAGCCCGACGATTCTACCTCTGAGCGCTCAGTAGAGAAAGGTGGACTTTAGCGTGTTATATACAATGTAAACACACGCCAGTAACCGAGAGTGTTCAAATTAATTACAGAATGAACGAATGAACGATATATATATATATATATATATATATATATATATATATATATATATATATCGTTCATTCGTTCATTCGTTCATATATATATATATATATATATATGAACGGAGAGTCATCCGCAGACAGATCTGCTTCGCTATATCACAGTACGGTTAGACTCCGATTGCTTTTTAACCCAGGATTGAAACCCGACCGAACTGGCATCAGTCGGCGATTCTACCTCTGAGTTATGGGCGCTCGGTAGAAGGAGGCAGACTTTTTAGCATGTATTTTATCATTATACGCCCCCAATAGCTGAGAGTGTTCGAATTCATTGCTGAATGAACGATACGTAGATGCTAGAGTAGCTACTGTTTTTCAAAGTCTACCATTCTTCCAGAGTGCTCAGTCAGGGTGTGAGAGCGTATATATATATATATATATATATATATATATATAGTAATCTAGTCTACATTTTCTCATTATTTCTTTTTGTTTAATATTTTACTTTTATTTTTAAAGCTGATTATTGCTAGTTTCTCCTGTGAACAAAATTTACATTTTCTTCTATTGCAGTTGTGTGGAGGTGCTCTTTTTTACGATTTACTATTTGATTTTAGTGGTACTGTTATTTTCTTTCTGGTTCCATATGTATTTTGATAGTGTTGTATTGTTTCTGCATTTTTCTGTGTTAAGTGATGGTTTGTGATTGCTGAATATTCCTTTGAAGTTTCTTTTGCGCCTATGTAAATCTTTTCGTTTGTGTTAGTTTTAGTTGCTTTGTATATTCTGTTGTTGATTAGATATTTATTATGAAGTGGATAGTTGTCTTTCTTTCGGAAGTTGCATTTGTTCAACACAATACGAACAATTGCAACCACCAGGGCACAAACAGCAGACTGAAAAAAACAAACAAACTTAACCTTGACGAGTGAAGACACCATAACGGTGTCTTCACGGAACTTCGAAGTCGGCACGAAGTGACAAACTTCTTTGCATTAATCTTATATATATATATATATATATAGAGAGAGAGAGAGAGAGAGAGAGTCAGACAGATCTGTTTCGCTGTATTACAGCTCATCAGTACGGCTCAGACTCCGGTCACTTCCTAACCCAGGATTGAAACCCGACCGAATTAGCGTCAGTCGGTGATTCTACCCCTAGGCCACGGTAGAAGAAGGCAGGCTTTTAGCGCGTATAAACACGCCCAATAGCTAGAGTGCACCAATTCATTATCGAATGAGCGGTGCTTATATAGATAGATAGATAGATAGATAGATAGATAGATAGATAGATAGAGCGCGAGGGTAATAGATGTAATGCACATTGTTTAAAAATAAAAACGGAGCTTCTCTTTTTTACATTGATGTTTACCCTGTACAAGGCCCGAGAGCTACTCCAGGTAGATGGTTAAATAGTAAGAGGTACCGATTATACGAATATATGTGGAAGATAACTGTTAACCCTAGTCTTTAACAGGTTAATATTGTAGTGATTGGGGAGGCATCCTCTTAGGAGTTGGTTCAACAAAGCAACGGTTCGAAACTCCTATAGAAAAAAAAAGGTAGTTTACGCACGCACGCACACACGCACGCACGCGCGCGCGCACACACCCACACACACAAACGCGCACACACACACAAACACACACATACATCTTAAAACAAAATTGATCTAATCTGAAATAATGGCCATGCTTTATGATCTAATTTAAAAATTCTTGCAAATCTATCCTCTCTTCCTCTCTTTCTCTCTCTTCCTCTCTTTCTCTCTCTTTCTCTCTCTTTCTCTATCCTTCTATCTCTTTTACGAGCCGTGTCACTTCAGATGATGGAGAGACTGAGGGGACACGGCACATAGAAGAAGAATGTAGCTACTTACCATACTTCCTCTGAAATATTATCTGGAAAGAAAAAAAAAATGTCTCGTCACATGTCAAATAAAATGGTGTTGTAAAAACGTGGAGCGGGTGTGAAAAAAATTGAAAATTTAATAACTGGTGACAGGGTAATAAATTTCAAACTATAACAAGACCACAAAAAAAAAAAATTGTCCGCTACCAAATACACTTCAACCAAATCGAAAATATTTTCCTGAAGTCTTGCTAAAGTTACAATATACAGGGCGCGATGGATAAATTATCGTCAAAATGACGCATAAATGAAAATAACACTGACATCTCATTCTAACAGATATATTTACCAAAATGACACAAAAATATCTTGAAATACTAAAGAAAAATTTAATAAAGAAAATCGCTATTGGCTTTAAACACGGCCTCCGGACAACTTTGGAATCTCTTGCAACTCTTCTAGACAGTCTCTTTGTTTAGTGGATGAATGCTACCATAATTCTAGCCTTTAGTTCATCTTTCGTGTTACAAGGAATTTTGTTGGTCTCTCGCTCAAATGTGTCATACACATAATGATCAAGTGGGTTGCAGTCTAGGGAGTTAGCTGGCCAGATATATGGTCTTCCAGCAGCCATCCTCTTGACCAAAGGCAGCACTACTTTCTCAGGACGCTTGATATAGGCATCCGTGTTGAGTGTGAGGCCATGTGGGAATATAAATGGAGACTTAACGCTGCCATCACTAGTAATCACTCCAAGCACCTTCGTATACACCATTAGACTCATCCAACTCTTTTTGAATCCTCTGCACTGTTCTCAAATTGACACCCAAATATTGATGTTTGTATTAGAGCTTCTGGCACGAATGCCAATCAATAATGCCGTTTCCAAATTTGTGGCGGAGTGAGTTGCGTCATTTTGTTCTTTTTCTCACAGACGGTGCACAACTAACCATAATATGATGTGCAGTTAGCAAAATAAAAAAACAAAACAAAACGCGCATGCAAGAAATAAAAAAGGCGACAGTTGACCCATCGCACCCTGTAAATTAATAAGCGGGTGTCGTAATAACCCCCGGTGGGGCGGGGAAATAGAAAAATGTTAACAAGCGTGTCGGAATGGGGAGCGTTTATTTAGTACTCGTGAGTAAAGATCTGGATATCTTTTTTTTTTTTTTAATCAGTTCACCCCGAGCAAGGCGATAATGCCACTAAGATGCAAGGGAGTTACTGGAAATGTAAGAAAATTATAAGTCTTAAGAAAAAAACCCAGAAATCCAGTTCTAATCAGGAAAACAATGGATAAACCCCTATTCCTGTTCAAAAACCAGGGAAGAGCTGTGAACTGAATAATAGGCGGACCTACCTACTCCTGTTGTTTGGGAACCTCGATGTAATGTAATGGTTAGCAAGCTTGTCTCGCTATATAACCAGTTACAACTGAGTTGTGAGATCGATCCTCCCTGGGTATCCCATAGTTTCGGCCTTGTGCCACATCTAAGAGGCGCTTAGAAAATCTCCTACTATTAATCTGTAGTAATGATTTTCCCATGCGTTACGCTCTCTACTCAAAACCGATCCATGTACTTGTAAAATCAACCAAATAATAAAAAAACTCTATTATAAAAAAAGGTATTGAGCTATATAGGGCCAGAGAGAAATGGATTTCAGAGAAAAAGTAAGATAAATTGTATAAGAGACAAACAGAGAGAGGGGAGAGATTAGAAAAGACAATGAGAGAGATTTAACTCACTTTCTTTCTCAAATAAGAGGCAGAAAAAGATAGAGAGAGAGGGGAAGTTGAATTTGATAAACACGTTGCGTTGGCGAGGTGAGTCTTTTTTGGCCGATCAGCGGCAGTAGTAGTCAGATGGGTGAGTGCTCTTTCGTCTTTTATCTGATGTCGCTAAAGAGCCAAGAACGGTGGAGGTTTTATTTAAAAAAATAATAATTATTTTTAAAATTTTCCTTGGACGGGGTGCTGTTTTTTTTTAAGACTTATGCCTTAATTTATTAGCATCGTTTTTGTTAGACAGTCTCTTCCGTTTGATCCTTGGTAAGCTGGCAGGTGAACCGGAAGCGAGTCTGTAGAGAGCGAAATAATAATAACTCCCTTTACCCACAACCGTCAAATTCAGGTAAGCGGAGGAAAAAGACGGGAAAGAATTCGCGAGCCTATGTGGGGTTTTCTTTGGACCAATGAAAACATTGACTTCACAGAAACTGGCCGAGGAGAGGAAAAGGAGGAGGTAATAAATTCGCGAGCCTATGTGGAATTTTCTTTGGACCAATGAAAACATTGACTTCACAGAAACTGGCCGGTGAGAGGAAAAGGAGGAGGTAATAAATTCGCGAGCCTATGTGGAATTTTCTTTGGACCAATGAAAACATTGACTTCACAGAAACTGGCCGAGGAGAGGAAAAGGAGGAGGTAATAAATTCGCGAACCAATGTGAAATTGCATTTGGACTAATGAAAACCTTGTCTTCACAAAAATTAACCGTTCAGCCAAGAAGAAGAAGAAAGAAAAGAAAGTAGCAAACCTAAGAAAGGAAAAGAAGGGTTGGGGAATATGACACACGCAAGACATATTGAAGGCAAGAGGGACAGAGGAAAGCAGTGAATGACAATAAAGGTAATTAGGAAATTGTGGACAGAATAAGAAGTAGGAGGAATAGCAAAAAGATAAACCTTACTGAAAGCTACAAAGAACAGAATGTTGTGGAGAGCCATGATCGCCTATGCTCTGAAGGAACACGACACATTGAAGAAGAAAATGAAATTAAAATTAAAATAAAAATCAAGTTTAGTTTTTGGTTAAAGCCAACACAATTAAGCAACGTTCAATTGTGTGCATACCGTAGAAAAATTGTTAAGAAGTTCGTCTTGCAGGCGAGAACTACTTCATTGAGTTTGATTCACACGGAGTATCTCATGTATGTAGTGGTGTGAGAAACTAAGATTAGCATACCTGTTGTCATTAGTCATACTTGATCAAGCTTGATACCAATCTCTGGCTGTCTCTCTTTTGTGACATCAGTCTATCTCTCTCTCTTTCTCTCTCTCTCTTTCTCTCTCTCTTTCTCTCTCTCTCTCTCTCTCTCTGTTTGAAAAAAATGGTCTCCGTTTTTATCGTCTTTTTTTTAAAACAAATATGGAAGAGGACGTTACTTTTTTATATTGGAGATATGTATGTATTCATGTATATATGCAGGGCCATTGCGTACTATCCCCGAATTCCAGGACCAGGGGAAACCCAAGCCTTATAGGGGTCCCGGGCAGTGCTTTGTGATCCTTGCTATCAACATTTTTTTTTTTTATCTAGATTTATATACGCTACAAATTAAACTAATCACAAATGATGATGAAATATTTTCGCGGATTTTGACGTCCTTCGAGGAGGGGCGTGTCAAATCCATGAATTTATTTTGCTCGTGCTGTCTCAAAGGATTACTATATAAAATGCACTTCGACGTAGTGTAATGGTTAGCAAGCTTATCTCGTTAGAACCTATTACGAGTGAATAGTGAGTTCGGTCCTCGATAGGTGCCCCAGACCTTCGGCCTTGTGCCACATCTAAGTGGCACTTAGTAAATCAACTATATAAACCGCACCATTTTTGTAATCTATAATGTGGAGTGTGTTAAACTTATTCAACTTTTTAGCAAGATGATGGTAAAAATGGGAATATCTATTATGACATGTCTCTAATTTGTAATTAGATACATTTTATTTATTTTCAGTTTTTCTAGTTGAATTGTTCACCGATATTGTATATGGTCCATTATTGTACATAATTAGGTTACAATAAAAAATTGTATTTTATATGAATACTACAAGCAACGACGAAGTGTTAGAAAGAATGGCAACAAAAAGGAAATTGATGCTGAGCATCAGGAAGAGACAACTGAAGTTCCTGGGACATGCAATGAGGAAGGAGAGCCTGGAGAACCTGATACTGACTGGACAGATAGAAGGAAGGAGAGATAGAGGAAGGCAGCGGATAACATATTTGCAGGGTCTGATCAGGTGGATGACGGAACGGGGGTTGCCAGGAGCAACAGGAACAAACATACTAAGAGCCACAAGGGATAGGGAGACGTGGAGATCCATGATCGCCTACGTCCTGAAGGGACAGGGCACATAGAAGAAGAAGAAGAAGAACATGAAAATTGAGATGTTGTAGAGTCGGGGGTGTCACCGTATCATAGATTCGATAAATGATTCATAGAATAGAGTGGATGAGATCTTTGCATCGACCCTCCCCCCTCTCTCTCTCTCTCTCTCTCTCTATATATATATATATATATATATATGTACACACCCATCTATCTATCTATCTATCTATCTATCTATCTATCTCTGATGAATGTCATGTCTTTGAAAGTTGAAGTAGTATCAAGCAGTGAGGAACAAGTATATAATTCATTTTAATATCTATCTGGAAATAATATACGTATGTGTGTGCAATCTTTTTCATTGATTTCGTAAAAGAAAAAGAGAATAGAAAACTACTACATGAGAGAAAGGGAGGGAGAGAGAGAGGGGGAGTGTTGGCTGGTTGTGAGACGGTATTTCGATAAACATTTCATGACATTTGTTTGTGGCACGAATCCAAACGTCCCAATGACGTAAACTTCTGACACAAGGGAAGGAAATGTGACGCGTAACTCTTCTTTAGTACAGTTCATACGAACAAGGTGTTGAGCCAGAATTGTTTGACATCGTACGGAGGGGGGACAAGTGACTGTGCCGAAATGTCTAACTGCAGGATCGCGCGTTTTTTTGAATTTATGTACGTAAAGTGTTTGTGGGCGTCACTATATCTGAGTGTATAGTATACACTTGTTTATCATACGGCCGTGACTGGTTGGGTTTTCAACTCTTCTTTCTTTCTTAGATATAAAGTTAATTCTTCCTTTTCTTCTATGGGCTGTGTACCTTCAGATATTGATCTTGAGCGATCATAGCTCTCCAAATCTTTCTATCCTCTGCAGCTCTTAATAAATTTTGTCTTTTTGTTATCTCTCTTAAATCTAGTTCCGATATTCATTTTATCAAACTCTCTGGATAACGTATGCGTTATTTTCCTCTACTTTTCAATCTGTCCTGTGAGTATCGAATTTTTCAAGCCCTCTTTCCTCATTATGCGAAATTTAAACTGGTGTTAAGTATAAATATCCTATCCTTTTAGTTTCTAAAAATTCGTCGTTGCTCACATGTTCAGTCTATGGTTATCTCATCATCCTTCTGTAGAACCACATTTCAAGTCTCTTCTTCGTGTGTGAGGAGATCGTGCAGCAATTCATTCTCGCCATATAGAAGAACTACTATTATGTAACACTTCAATACAGCCTTCTTTATTTCTATTTTTTTCTGTTTCTTAATATTTTACTTAGCTTTTGGAAGGTATCTTTCGCTATCCCAACGCGGCTTCGGATTTCCGTCCCCTGTTAAGATCACCAATTTCTCAACTTCCTAGTTTGGAACCTGCTCTTGCAGAAAACGCTTACAAAATATAGATAGATTCGTCGAAGCCAAATGTAGCATTCAAAATGGCCGCCACATTTAATGGAAACTAAATTATCATCATTTCAGGACAGGATATGTCTTTAAGGACATTCATCATCTGCAAACATCCTCCTTTAGTCAGTCAGTTAAGTGCCATACGTGATACACTCTTAGGCGATCGTGTCTCTTTCGAGACATGACTGACTGGGCAGGAGATTATCCCGTAGTAGGTTGTCATTACTTTTTGCGGTAGACTGGTTGCCAGCCAAGGCTATAGAACCCAATTTGTCCTGTTATTTAACCCATAACTGGAGAGAAGAGACGGATTAATACCTTTCCCAAAGGGTATTTGCGTGTAAATGAATACAAGGAATTCGAACTCGGCTCCCTGATTTCTAGTTCCGAGCTGATATCCACTGCACCACAATGCACATCCTTTAGCAGCCATTAGTGTAAAAAAAAAAAAAAAAATTACATAGGTTACTGTCTCCTTTTGTCCATCTTACCTTTAATATGTCCCGTGGGTGTGAATTTTGTCACTCTTCCTTTATTATGTATCCGAGAAATTTCAACTGTCTCTTAATTATGTGTCTTTTCTGTTTCCATTTTTTTAAAACTTCACCCGTTGCTTACAAGCTCTCTCCTTGGTATTCTCAGCATCCTTCTGTAGAGCCATATCTCTGTTTCCGAAGTCTATGAGTTCACATGCAAGGAAATTGTCCAGCATTCACTGCCATAATTGATATTACATAGCAGTTCAATTTCGTTTCTTTGTAATGAAGTTTTCCTATTTCCTAAATACAGCTTTATCATTTAGAAGCCATCTTGTGCTACACCAATCTACCCTCAGATTTCGGCGACATATTTTCCATCTTTTGTTAAAACTCTTCACTTTCATTTAAATTTCTGTACTTGTGTGATTTTAACATCTTCAATAAATTTATAAAATCCAAATGAATTCTTTTTATGTGTCTTAATGACCAGAATGAAAAAAACTTATCCGTCTTCGAATAAAAGCTATCATTATGGTTACGTCCAGAACTCTATCGAAGTTTGCTAAGTTTAGGTTAATAAAAGTCCATGTTAGGGGCTGCAGTGAGTGGCAGACTCACTTTAATGGTCTGTGAAATTATTATTATTATTATTTTTTTTTGAATGAGCTGTGTCATATGAACGTAAGAGAAGGAAATAGAAAGAAAGGATTATGAGGATAGAGAAGATAAATAACGAATGAAATTAGCCTTGAAAAGATTAAGATCATTGTATCCGAGGGGATCATCCACGCAGGAGTCGGTTCTTAGGAAGAATTTGTTTGAATAGAATTTCCTTTTTACAAGTCGGATACATAGAGAATGGGGATGATTTGACGCTGTGGACGTAGCACATCCTCTCTTAACTGTAAAGGTCTGAATTGGTGGAGCTTAAGTTCTATTTTGAAGTAAATTTAAATTTTGTAACGATAAAAAATAACAGGAGTCAGGTACTTTCTGTAGCAATAGAAGGAGTCGACCATTTTCCAAGCAACATTAGTGGCGATATATAGAATATGCGAATTCCACCTGAAGCATGGAATAAATTTGAGTTCAAATAGACATTCCCAACAAAGAGCTTCATTGAAAGTGAAACAATTCGTTGCTCCTGGAGAAAACTCAGTATAAAGTTGAGTAACATTACAAAAATGAATCTCATCAGGCGATCATGACACCACCACAACGTATTCCTTTTCGTTCAGATCTCTGGATTACCATGTCTTCTTGGAATAAAGGGTGGAGTGACTTCCCGTTGCCTACTTTACGAGTTTCGAATTTAGAAACTTTCCTACTTGTAGACGGGTTACTAGTGAAGGCTACAGGACCCAGTTTACCCTGCTAGTTAACCCATAGCTGGTGTAGGGAAGAGGAGATGAATTTGTGCCTTTACCCCAGGGTATTTGTCAGAAAGTGAACGCAAAGGCTAGGGTGGAATTTAAACTCTGTTTAAATGCGTAGTTATTAAGCAGAAATGTTTATCCTCCTAATCGAATGGACACACACACACACACACACACACATATATATATATATATATATATATATATATATATATATATATATATCCGAGTGGGTACAGAACGAAGAATTCTTTCAACGTCCAAAACATTAATTTAAAACAGTGCTCGATATATAATATACTGTATGGAGCTGTGAATATTTATTATAAATATATATATATATATATATATATATAATGAATTATTTTGAACATTATTTTTACCGATACTCGTATTTAAGTAGATATTCTGTTTTTAATTAAACAGTATTTTATATTCATATCTACGGGCCTAATTATTTCACGATAAATTTTTATGACGAAAATGTGTGCTATCCAGCAGGATTCGAACCTGCGACCCCTAATTACATAGGGGAAGCTACCATTTGATCTGGTACTGTCTTAACCACTCGACCATGATCAGACGAGGTTTTTATCATGCTTATGTAAATAGGGGTCGCAGGTTCGAATCCTGCTGGATAGCACACATTTTCGTCATAAAAATTTATCGTGAAATAATCAGGCCGGTAGATATGAATATAAAATACTGTTTAATTAAAAACAGAATATCTACTTAAATACGAGTATCGGTAAAAATAATATTCAAAATAATTCATTACAAATTGTCGGTTGCTTATAACCAAGTTTCGTTATATATATATATATATATATATATATATATATATATATATATATATATATGAAAAACTACTAAAAAGTTGTAAGTTTAAAAATGTATTTTTCTGACAGTATTTATTTATTTCCATTATTATATTTGATATTTCAGACCGTCCTCGGCCTTTCATCAGAAACAAATGATTTTAAAATTTAAATTAGAAACGTATTTCGCGAGAGAGGGACTTAGGTGTTTTGAATCTTTATAAATATTTCTATAGCTAAACATTTTTTAGATACACTTAAAAATCTTTTCTCTAAAACTAAATTTATGAGTATTATTAAAGATAGGTTTACGTTTACAAATATTTAAAAAAAATCTGTCGCTTTCTGCGTCACGTGATGTAAACAATCTCTCTACGAACGCTCTCGCGAAATACGTTTCTAATTTAAATTTTAAAATCATTTGTTTCTGATGAAAGGCCGAGGACGGTTTGAAATATAAAATATAATAATAGAAATAAATAAATACTGTCAGAAAAATACATTTTTAAACTTACAACATTTTAGTAGTTTTTCCTATACATGTTATTAAGACAGTATACGTGGATCATCACTTTGTTTTATATATATATATATATATATATATATATATATATATATATATATATATATATGAAGACAGAAAATCTAAGCAAGAGCCAACAACCGACCACGGTTTCGCCTAACGGCTCGTCAGGGAAATTGGCTGACAACAAAGATTTAAAATTTAATTTTAATGACAATAAAGATATAAATTTTTTTTTTTTTGTAATAAAATTGTCTCCCCCCTTTCTCGTGTTTTGGTGTCTTCTTAGTTTTAATTTGAGTTCATATATTTTTGCTATTTTAAATCTTTGTTGTCAGCCAATTTCCCAGACGAGCCATTAGGCGAAACCGTGGTCGGTTGTTGGCTCTTGCTTAGATTTTCTGTCTTTGTTTGCTTTACTTTCGTATTGAGCGCTTTAGTGTTAGGGTTTTCGTCTTGGTTTTTTTTTTCTTTCTTACGAGTGCTTGACTTTTTGTTCATGTACTTCGTTTGTTTCTTTTTTTGCTTCTCCATTTTTTCCTCCGAGTTTGTTCTCGGTGGGTTATACAAGACGATTTAAATTATAGCTTGATTAATACTAGTTTTGGTAGAGTTAGTTCTCTTGTTGCTATCGTTAATATCGAGCTTTATATTCGACCTCAACAGAATGCAGAAAGCACTAGACGGCCGTTTCGTCCTATATTTGGGACTCTTCAGCAGTGCGCATCCACTACCAGGAATCGAACCCAGACAGTTTAGGTTATTAAGCTGATGTAACTGTAACGAATTAAGCTCAATGAAGTGCGCCGTTCCCCACGAATTCTGTGGTGGAACTAATCCAAGCTCCTTTGCCCATAGGATAGTGCCCCCCCCCCCCCCAAGCCACGACTTCTCCAACCAAGCCTCTAAATCCATAGCGTGTTTCGTGGTTGAGGGCCCGTGGTACAGTTGATATAACATCAGCTTAATAACCTAAACTGTCTGGGTTCGATTCCTGGTAGTGGATGCGCGCTGCTGAAGAGTCCCAAATAGAGGACGAAACTGGCGTCCAGTGCTTTGTGCTTTGTGTATTCTGTTGAGGTCGAATATAAAGCTCGATGATTTACTTAATAATTGTTCAAATCTTCCTACTACTTCTTGAATTATAGGAAAAACTACTAAAAAGTTGTAAGTTTAAAAATGTATTTTTTTGACAGTATTTATTTATTTCTGTTATTATATTTGATATTTCAAACCGTCCTCGGCCTTTCATCAGAAACAAATGAGTTTAAAATTTAAATTAGAAACGTTTTCGCGATGAGCGTTCGTGGAGAGATTGTTTACATCACGTGACGCAGAAAGCGACATATTTTTTAAATATTTGTAAACGTAAACCTAGCTTTAATAATACTTATAAATGTTGTTTTAAAAGAAATTTTTTTAAGTGTATCTAAAAAATGTTTAACTATTGAAATATTTATAAAGATTCAAAACACCAAAGTCCCTATTTAACCCTAGCCTGTATGTATTTAATTTTAAATCCAGTATTTTTCTTACTTTCTGCGTGAGTATGTAGAACTAAAATCAGAATCTGTTAGTAAACATTTGCAGTTTTCTCATGTGTGTCCCGGTTGACTAAAGTGTTCAGCTATGGGGGAGTACGGGTTGTTTTGGCGTATGCTTAGTTTATGATTATTGAAACGGAATCTAAAGCTATTTCCAGATTCACCAATATATATATATATATGTATATATATATGAGAGAGAGAGAGAGAGAGAGGGGGGGGGGAGAGAGAATTAGTACAAATCTAAAATTTGTCACTTAGCTGATTGATATTTACATGATCATCCCGACTCCAAAGTTTCGTAGACGGACAGTTATGGAGGCAAATGTGAATTGTCATATCTCATGCCATAGAAATCGTTCTCCACCCCATCCAAGATGGCTCGATAATACCTGTGTATTACTGTGTATTATGCGAATTTGATTTATTATATTTTGCTGATATTTTCCTTGATGCTATCTCCGGTCAGTCTGTTGGGGTGAGGCAGGTGTTTTTATCGAGTCATCATCTCCAGACTGGTTTCCAATCAAGGCTAGAGAGTACAGTTTAGTTTATATTTAAGTCGTAGCTGAGTGAAGAAAATATAGGTTCATACATACCTTTTCTTATTGGTAAAAGTAAACGTAACGATATCGGTCGTAATTCGAACTCGGCTCTCTGATTTGCCTTTCCTAGACGCTAACCGTAACAATAACTGCACATAAACTACGCCTGTATCTCCGCAATGTCGTATTACTAAATGTAGGTTAAGAGATTATACGAGATCAAATCTTTAAATGCAATATCCTTTTAGCACGCAGACTATCATGATTCTCAACGATTTTCTTTACTCTGACTACTCGAGGAAAGACGGTAGTGTAATTTCCCGACGACGTTTCCGCGACTTTGAATTCAGATTAGTTCTTTTAGTATACTAGCTGCCATCCAAGGCTAGAGAGAACAGGTTACTCTGATATTGTAACAGCTTGAAAAAGGAGCGGAGTGAACGAGAGAAAAAGAATGAAATTAAGAAAGAAGATTTCATGCCTTTCCTACCGGGGCACAGTGAACACAACACGGATTGAAATTGAACAGAACCGTGACCTTCGCTGTTATTATTTAGAGGGTCATGACACAACTCGGTGATTCCACTCACCACGTTGACAAACGGTTAAGTATAAAACGGATCAAAGGTTCAATTCACTCATTGATAAAATATAATAAATAACTTGGTAACCAAACTGTCTTCGATGAGTACAAAACAGATAGATTGATAAGGACGGCGAAATCAGGAGGATCACTTTGTCTAGAATGTGCGTTGTGGTGCAATGGATATCGGCTCGGAGCGAGAAATCGGGGAGCCGAGTTCGAATTTCAGCTGAATTCATTGCATTCACTTACGCGCAAATACCCTTGGGAAAGGTATTAATCCGTCTATTCCTTCCAGTTATGGGTTAAATAACAGGAGAGACTGGGTTCTATAGCCTTGGTCGGCAATCAGTCTACCGCAGAAAGCAATGGCAACCTACTGCGGGATAATCTTCTGCCCAGTCAGTCATGTCTCTTTCGAGACATGATCGCCCAAGCGTGTCTCACGTATGGCACTTAACTAACTGACTGACTTTGTACGCGGCTAATAAAATTCCTCTTGATTCGTCACACATTCACTTCACGCATTTGAACTGATGTCGCTATTCAGCATGGGAGACATAATTAATCATAATAAACAGTAACCATTCGTTTGTACTCTGCTATCACTACTTCGAAAGTGATCATTTGGTGTCGCTGACAATCAAACACTAAATGATGCTTTTAAAATTTACACGTTAACGACACAAGTGGCATAACTCTTGTATAACAATGTACGAATTATCTCCCTTGTACTGTGTAGCTTAAAAATACAAATATTTTTCGCAATGAATTTTCAGAAGTAAATTTGTTAAAACAAAATATATAACATTAAAATATAAAATATAGAAAGATGTCGGTTTTAAAAAATTGAATGAATAAGGAAATACATAAATTAAGAAAAAAAGTGAGAGAAAAAAAAATCTAAAATTGTCCTGGCCTACTGTTTAAAACTTATCGAACAGTTTTATAGAGTGATTCTTCTTTGGGGAAAATAGTTGACCCTATTTTTTTTTTAAATAAATGTACAAAATAAACAAATGTATATACACGAGATTTACAAACCTGTCTTGACGCGTTAGTGAGACAGACAGTATATTAATATATCTGAGTACTGTTAATACGGTTCTTATTTTTTAACCTGTAAACGTATTGATCTTTATATGTAATAATTTATTAGAATCTTGCTATATTAACTCTGTGCTTAATCTTGAGTAAACTGAAATATATTCAAGGTGGTATAATTTTAATTTTCGTCAGTGTAATATTTATTAATATATGTAATTATGTTATTCCTATTAAAATGTAGCACTTAAAATAAGAGTTATTGCCCCTTAGTTGTATACCAATAATTCCCTTCAGTCGCTGTGTAAGTTTACTCCATGTAAAAGGAAATTTAATGACAATGTCATCCATTGTCCTAAATTTGTTTCTGGTATATTCAAATTTTTATATCATAATCTCCCTTCACCAAAGCTGATGCGTACTACCCATCAATCCATCTTCTTTTCTTGTGATACTACTGATATAGTCTATATTTTGTCTTTCTTTTTATGAAAAAAAAAATGTCATCTTTGTCGGCACTTTTTTAACGAACATGGAAGATGACGCTACTTTTTATATGAGAGATATGTATGTATGAATGTAGGTATGCAGGTCTAGTGTGTACTATCGCCGAACTCCATAACCAGGGAAACCCAAGAAGTGCTTTGTGATCGTTGCTGTCTTATTAAATGAATCAAAAAACCTCAGTAGGAGAACTCGTTGCTAACTTCAGGATATTGATTATATTATTACAATTAAATAACGATTTGATTGGAATGATTTTGCAATTATTATAGATTTCAATAAATAGTTTCTTTGAGTTCAGGTTTTGTTTTGTTTAACGGTATATCAACCTCCGTGGGTCATTTAATGCCAAAAATATCGGGTTTTAAGGCATTTTTTAAATGTTCCTTTATAGTAAGAAGATTGATTTAGTCAGATTTTTCTGATTTTTTTTGTTTTTATTCTTTTTTATTTTAGAAAACTGAAAATGTCTTCTAGTTTTGTATTCAAAAATGTTTTGCTGAGAATTTTTTCTTTCAAAAATGTATTGTTGGTAATATTTTTCCTTCAAAAATGTATATTTTTCAATAAAAGTCTATTTTTATGTATATATTTTTATAAAAGTATTTTTATACTTTCATAGTGTTTTGACCCCAGTTTGGGGGTTAACTATTTGCCTATAGCTGGGACCCTAACAGGTGCTACAACTCCGGGTTAGGGTGAACCTGAGAACAACAACAATTGAAAGGTGGTTCCACGCTCCTCACAACCTCCCAATCAGAGGCCTTGCTGCCGGATGCATTTTACCATCATGCCCAGGATCAGTTTCTTTTTAATCATGATATAAAAATATTTGATTTTACTGATGCGTTTTTATGGCTTATCTATAATTTTCAGGTTATTTAAAGGCAGAAAATATATTTAGATTGTAAAAATTATTTTTTTAAGATAATGATGCAAGTTTTACTATTTAACACATAGTTGAGGGGATGAGAGGTAGATTCCTACTTTTACCAAGTGCATTTTCGTGTAAGTGAATATAACCCAACTGGAATTGTAACTCGGCTTACTCATTAACAATTCTGAGCCATAATCCATTGCACCACCCGCATATCCAAGCTTACAGAATTTGGCATTTCCAAGCGGTCACTTATACTAGGATCAACGTTGCTAAACTATCACCGGTGTTTCAACGCCATATGGCCGTAAACCGATAAAAAAAAAGAATCAGATGTAGAGCATGATACTGGAATAGGCATTGCTCGAAATTCACACCAGAGATTAAGAAATGCCAGTGTAACACCCCAACTGACCGTCCGTACAATTTCTCCGGCGGCCGTTCTCCACGCTGTGATGTTTGCCGGGAGTTTGTTGAAAATGTCGGAGCCTCAAGCTGGGAGTACAAGATTAAACTATAAGGAACGAACTTCCACAACTTGGATGAGTTGAAAGGATGCTTTATTTCGTTTAGAGTTAGCCTTTTCGGTTGGGGCAGGCGAATGTGACACAGCTCTAACTCTAATTAATGGAGATCAACAAATCCGAGCTGACCGAAACAAGACGAACGGAGATTCTTACTTCAAGCACACGCCCGGTGGAACTAACTTGAAACTCACTAACTAACTTCTATTTATTTAAAATGAATCCGGAAATCCGGAAATGCTTTAGACCACCGGTGATAAACATTGGCGAGTGTAAGTCTGAAATTTCAGTTATCTTTTTTTTTTTTTAAATCTTAATAAAGCTTCCGCCGGAAAATTCTTAATGTGTGGTCAAGAGACAGTAAAAGACAGCCTTTGACCCGGTCATTCGAAAACCCACCTCCTGAACTTATCTCTTTATCACATTAAATCACTGAGTCAAATATTTAGCGGAAGAGTGGTAGGAATTAAAACAGTAATCGGATACTCTTGGTCTCTTCCACAATTTTCCTCATAAAAGAAAATCGTTTATTTATTTATTTTTTCCTCTTCTTTTTCACTTTTGTTAAATATGTTTTAAAACTATTTTCTATTCTTAACCATTTTCTATTTTAATCTATTATAATAAAATGCATATTTTACAAAGCACCTTAATATACGCCTAGTTATCGTGTCACACCAGAAACAGATTTGACTTGAGTTCAGTCCCAGTCAAAGAATGACCTCACCCCTGGATCTGGTATTACATGTGTGAGGACAAGACTGTTGGGTAAATAGATACGGGTATCCATTAAAAATAACGTTTGAAACAATAAAAAATGTCGGATTGATAAATAAAATCCGTTAATTCTTTAGAAATTGCTTTGTTTACGTTTTGAGTAGGAAACTGAGTCAGTGTGCTTTAAAGGCAAATTATAACCTTGCTTTATTTTAATGTAACGCTCTTCTGTGCGGTGAAAGTACACCCGATCAGATGGTGGTTTCTCCTGTAAATTAGGACGCAGGTTCGAAGTCTTTTTATTAAGTTTTCTCAAACACGAAGGCCGGTAGACGAAAATATATACTGCTTAAAATAAACAGAGCGTCCACTCAAATATGGTTTTCCACGAAATTTATCGTTTGAAGTAAAAAAAATATGCCGGTTTAATAAATGAAATCCCCTTAATTTTTTAGAAACAGATAAACAATAGCCCTAGGCAATCTCTGACACTCTCTCACACTACGCAAACAGAGAATGTATCTCGTCCATGTATCGGACGAGAGATGACCGGGGCCGCTCGCATGGCACGGACTGGCTAAGAGTAACTGAAAAAAACAAAGGTGAAAGTCGTGTTTTATTACTTTTAAAAGCACATCTACTTCATTACAGAAGCCATATTCAACGGTAAGGAAATGGCTCGTTTTGGCATCGTGTAATGAAAAATGGATTTTGTAAAAGTTACCAGAATAAGACTCTCCAATGTACAAGATGAAGACGAGAAACGAAACGTTGCCCTCCCCCGCACTTTTATAAGCTTCAAACATTTATGAAACTGATCAGTCTCTGATTTTTATAAGATTTAATCTTCAGCACTTTTCCTCTGCGTTTTCTTTTTCATTTAGCTTTTTAAGGACACATACAGAGACCAGTTTAAAAGAAAAACAAAATAAAACAACCTGATAGATAGGAACAGACATACTGTTAGGAAGGATTTCATATCTGAAGATGACGTTTATTAGAAATAATTTCCCCAACTTGATATGTAGACGCAATCAGTGATTTGTGGCCGAGTGAAAGAATTGGTCAGTAATTTAGTGAAGTAACATACTTATACTCAAACTCATTCTTAAGTTGTGTATACGAAAGTGGTGTAATATGAAAATGAAGACGCTGTTTGAGTTTGCCCCCCCCCCACTATTTCTCAGAAAAATTTCGGTCTCTAAGTGGTACCCTTACTTTCAGAGTTCCACAATCGCCACTGTTTATACACTTCTAATACATATTAGACGTGATGAACAAAAATAAAATTGAGTTATTTTTAATTGTCCGATTTCACTGAAATAGTTAATTCTGAGACACTGTATATTTTTAAAATGAAATAAATATATAGAGAGGATTATTGTGATTAAATTATTGACTTTTTATTATTTTTTCCCATTAATTTTATTTAATTATATCTGCGATTTCATGATGAACTGTTTGTTTTAGGGATTTTCTAAGCGTAGCTTAGATGTGTTACAAGACGGAAATTATGAACTGCTTGTTAAAATCAATTCTAAAAAAATGTTTACTATTTTGTAGGTCCCGGTTAAGCTGACAGAATATTACCTTCTTGCGCCTCAAAATGGGATTTGGCTCAGTGTGGAGAGACGGTGACTAAAACTAACCATATAGGCATCGTTACCTAAAATTGGTATCCCCTTCTACCAAAAAAAAAAATAAAAAATAACGTCAACCAACGAATTTTGTTTGTGCGCATGCGTGTGGACATGCGCATGTGTGGCTTTAAGCTAACCGGCCTGATTTAACATATAAAGTGTTATTTCCGTTTTGGAAAAAAAAATCACTAAATTAATACCCATCACGTTACCAAAAATGTTATTGTTTTATGATATAAAATGAAAAGAATACTATCTAAAACAACTGATTAAATCATTATTATTTCATAAATTTACTTTTGAGAAAGGCATGTACACAAAAACTACCACTTCGGTTCAACTACTTACGTGCTTCATTCGTCAAGAAGAGGCCTGCACAATTAAAAATTCAAAAGGCCACATTGATTGCAGAAGATTAACCGCGGGTACCAAAAATAACTTTTTAGAGTAAATTATTGAGTGAGATAGAAATATGAAATAAAAAGATATAACCTCCCCGCCGTTTCTCTTTCTATAATGGCGAGAAAATTATTCTTTTTTTCTACGTAGAGTTATTAAGAATTAATTATTGATTGATTGATTTATTTTTGACGGCTTATCAACCATATGCGTGTTATATAAGTCCAGAAAATATTTTTAGAAAGTTAAAATTTATTGGCGATAATAAGTCCTAGTAATTAACCCGTAGATAGAGGGAATAGTGGTGGATTCATACATTTCCCAAAAATACTGGCGACTAAGTGAATATAACGAACCCAACTGGAATTAGAACTCGGCTCTCCGATGTTTCAGCCGTTATCTATTACACCACCCGCACATCCAATCCTACAGCAGCTGATATTTCCAAGTGATTACTTGGTATTGACCGGGATCGGCGTTGATTAACTTCTAGATCGTACGGGAGCCGGTGTTTCGACGCGATATGGCCGTAAGCTAGGACTTATTAAAGACAACGACAGAGAAATGCCAAATGAATAAAGTCATGATTCCACAAACCTGATTTATTCTGATGAACACAAATAACTGACTATTTTGAAAGCATCTCGAGGTAGTCTCGCGAAATGCATACAGCCCGCGGAGCCGTATGCGTTTCGCGAGACTACCTCGAATACGACCCCGAACAAGAGCGGCCCCTGGATCGCATACACAGCGAATCGTATTCGGCCGCGAATCGCTTACGACTCGCTTACGACCGCCAACTGCATACAGCCGCGGACCGCATACGACTCAAGATCACATACGGCCGCGAACTGTATATGACAAGACCTCATGCGGCTGCGAACCGCATACGACAAGACCGCATATGGCCGCAAACCGCATCGGCTCCTGGACCGCACGCGCCGCATGCGCTGTGAACCGGATAAAACCAAGAACCACATACAGCTCTGTGGTTTCCGGCTTTCTCTTTTCCAATCTTCTCACTTTGTTTTTTTTTTTCAATTGGGGTAGATAGACTAAACTATCGCCCGGTTCACACTCCACCCACGTCTATTGAACAGGTTAAGAGGCTCATCCCTTGTTCCCTGTTTAGGATGTGGTTTCCGGCGTTCTCTTTTCCAATCTTTTCACTATTACGTAGCCCACTGCACATCAGTGGCGTTACCGCCTTGCTCGGTGTGATATGATTAAAAAAAAAAAAAGAACGCATACGGCCGTGAACCGCATACTTCGCGAACTGCATTCAGCCGGTGAACCATACAAGGCCGTGAACCGCAAACAGACAGCGAACCGTATTTTGTGCAAGCGTTGTCTAGAATAACGTCTTAAATTTTACCATTCAATAGTTATTGATGATCTATTTTCGGAACGTTTCAGAACATTTATTCTTATTTATTTACTAGAATAATGGCCGTCATTTTAACGCCTTTTTAATGCAGGGAAAATATATTTACCATTATGTTTGTTTAGGTTTTCTTATCTTAGGATATCAAACTTCCGCTGACGGTGTTTCAGCGTAGGTTAATGATTGTCTAGTTGAGAATTACAATTAGATTCGATTCGTACTGGATGATGCTTACAAAATTTTAAAAAATCAGTATTAAATAGTCCAACAAGATTTGACATATCGTAAACTCAACCTGACTAAACTTAAACAAATTATCCCATGAGACGTTCGCAAAGTAAGCTTTCATATACAGGGTAATTGAAAAGTAACTCCCTATTATGGTAGATTTTTCTGTCTTGTCAAAATTATAGTTAGAAGGAGAGTCCATTATACATAAAATAGAGAGTTACTTTTCAATCACCTTGTATATTGGTAAGAGACGCTGACGCAATTTAACTTGACTTTTGAACTAAGTTCATACAATAATTTTTATCAAGAGTGCCAACATCCCGATCCAAACGTAATCAATTAATTTGTGTGGAATTGTTAACATATACAAAACTGTTCGAACGGTCAAAGTTTTTTTAATTTTTCGGCAAATTTAGTATTTCAACTCTTGTTAGGTATAATCTGTGCGAAAAGCCTACAAGTCCTAGCGACAACAGACAACATAAATTGTTCATTAATGTACATACAAAACGCACTTCAGCGCCCGAGCGTGGGTAGGGTAGTGGCCAATAAAACTAGTCTGGTTGAACATTATTACTGAGTACTGATTTTGGGTTCTTTATACAAAATTCGACATTAAATAAACTGAGTTGATATGTCGTAAAACTAAAGCAACAGATCGAATCAAGTAACAATTAGAATAATTCATTTTTATCAACTTTATAAATTTCTGTGACGACTTTATTTTTGTAAGATTTTTAATTACAAAATTTTCAATTTTTTTGTGACATCAATCATAGTATTATCAAAGGAATGACAACAATTGACATAAAAAAACTGTCTGAAATCGGCTATAAATGCACAAAAGTGATTTCTAATTTTACGATTTATGTTATTTTTTGCGATTAAAACCACTGGATTTCACTCAGATGACCCGGGTTCAATTCCCGTCAAGGGAACCAATTTTTATATACCGCCCTGGTGAAGCACATACTATGCAACTAAGAAAAGGATCATTCGCATTGACTCAATTTAGAAAAAAAAACAAAAAACAAAAAAAGAAACAAAAAAGAAACAAAAAAAGAAACAAAAAAAACGTGATCAATATTTAAAATCATTCATGAATGAAACAAAACCTTGATTAATTTTGTGGCAATAAACATCCGCGTTGAACTAACATAGAGATGCTTCCAGTATCGTCGTAATTTTTTTCTCTCTCGTTTGAGTCTAAGATGATGTTGGACGGAGGGGAAGATTGAGTTCATGCCTTTCATAAAAGTGTTGGACGAGAAAGGACACAAACGGAAAACACAGATTTTGGGACTATCTTGTCGGCTCTATTTTTTTTTTCAAGTGTCGTCTGTTCACTCATTTTCAATTCTTTCAAAGATTCACACACACACACACACACACACACACACACACACACACACACACACACACACACACACACACACACACACACACAGGGGAGGCAATTCAAACCAATAGGTTGACATTTTTTTCCCTCGTCTCTTTTTAGTACTCAAGTCTTTTTCTCTTAAAGAGACGAGGAATAAAATGCCACAAGCATTTCTAGTGAGACATTATGTCGCCTAATAGCATAAAAGAAATCAAATTTATTTAAAGAAAGATTTGAAACGTAAAAAGCTAACATAAGAATTTCTTGTCTGATACTTTCATGGTTAACATCTTAGTAAAAATGTTTTAATTAAAATTCAATTTTTATACTTGGATTTTGTTTTCATTTTCTCTCTGTTTTTTTTTTTGTGCGAAGCTATATGAAGACTTCATGAATCTAAAAGAGGCACAAAAAAGCACATATTTTTATACTATAATTTACTTGTAAACAATTAAACCATATTTTATTAAGCAAATTATTTTATCTTACACATCTATAAGTCTACCATTCGTCCATAATTTGAATACTGCTACCATATTTGGTCCGGTGCTTCTGCTATGTATTTAGAGATTCTTTATAAAATCCAAAGAAGAATCTGCAATGTTATCGGTCCTAGTATCTTGGTTCCAGTGACCTTCCCACCATTGTGACGTAGCTTCCCTTCGTCGTTACTACAAATATTTTCATGGTAATTATTCTGATGAGCTTTCCTCTTTCGTATCTTGACTTTATTAATTTAAGCGCAGTAAACCAAAGTGAGGATGTGCATTGTGGTGCAGTGGATATCAGTTTGGGATGAGAAACTGGTGAACCGCGTTCGAATTCTAGTTGAATTCCCTGCATTCACTTCCGTGGAAATACCCTTGTTAGAGTGTATTAATCCGTCTCTTCCCTCCAGTTATGGATTATTCACACAAGTACTGCAGTCTTAATTCTGTGTTAGTGCTCGCGATTCTTGACAAAATCCACAATGATCTGTAATATTATCGGTCTTGACCTGGCATATAGACTTCAGTTACTTTCTCGTAGCCGCAACATTGTCTTCCAACATGGTCTTTCTATAATTCCTTCATGGTAATCGTTCTAATGAATTTCCTCATTTGTAGCTCAACCACATGAATTTAAGCGTAGTTTGTGGTGCAGGGGATATCGGCATGGAACGAGAAATCGGAGGACTGAGTTCGAATTCCAGTTGAATTTCTTACATTCACTTACGCGCAAATACCCTTGGGAAAGGTATTAATCTGTCTCTCCCCTCCAGTTATGGGTTAAATAACAGGGCAGATTGGGTTCTATAGCCTTGGCTGGCAACCAATCTACCGCAAAAAGTAATGACAACTTACTGCGGGAAAATCTTCTGCCCAGTCAGTCATGTCTCGAAAGAGACATGATCGCCCAAAGCGTGTATCACGTATGGCATTTAACTGACTGACTGAAACCAAAGTGGATGCTTCACTGGCCAAATTGAATAAAAACAGGACGGCAGGACCAGACGGTATTGTAATAGGGTTGCTGGCATCCTCAGACGATTACAACGTAGACAAGATTACAGAAATAATAAATAAAATCTACAACAATGGCGATATACCGGAAGACCTAAGCAAATCGATTTTCATAGTACTGCCTAAAACACCAGGCGCAAACGAACGTGAACTCCACCGAACAATCCGCATAATGAGCCACATAACAAAACTCATCAACCGTATTTTGATGAATAGAGTGCACAGCAAAACCAGGCCAGAGGTAGGAAAAGAATAGTGCAGGTTCGTCAAGGACATCAGAACAAGGAACGCTATGTATATGCACAGAATATTATCAGAAAGGCCAAAATGCAGAAGGATGTATACTTGTGTTTTATAGACTACGCAAAGTCGTTGACAAAGTACGCCATAAACACTTGTTAAAGCTGTGCGGCAACCTTGATATATTCTGGAAAAACTTTAGAATATTCAAGAACATATACTGGCAGCTAACCGCCTGAATATAGAGAGGAAATGAAATCAGCAGATATACAAAAACAGAAAGACGTGTAAGACAAGGATGTGTTTTTCTCACCTGATTTATTCAATCCATACAGTGAGGCAATTCTGAGAGAACTAAAAGTCCTGCAAGGATTCGTCATTGGCGGCCACAATCTTGACAATATAAGATACGCAGATGATAACGACGAGGTTTTGGGGAGAATGGTAACAAAAAGGAAGCTTGTACTTACCATCAGAAAGAGACAGCTGAAGTTTCTGGGACACGTAGTGAGGAAGCAGGGCTTGGAAAATCTGAAATTCACAGGGTAGATAGACGAAAAAAAAAAAAGACAGGGGAAAACAGCGCTTGATATATGATGGTTTAAGCAAATGGACGGCTGAGCAGAGTATGAGAGAAATACCAAGGCAAAATGCATTAAAAACTACAAGGGACAAGAAGATCTGAAGGGCTATGATCGCCTACGTCCTAAAGGGACACAGCACATAAAATAAAAAGACTGGATTGGCGACAAGGTCTCATCACCTTACAGTTGAAAACTGTAAGGTGATGAGACCTCACCGTAAGTTCTACACCAACAGTTTCTTTTCTTGCACTTCTCGCTTGTGGAACTCTCTTCCGGCTTCTTGCTTTCTAGTCAACTTTGATCCCTAAAAATTTAAATTCACTATCAAATATTATCTTCTTTCTTAATATCTGTTGTCTTATTGCTCTCTTTCATTAATAATTTCTCGTATTCTCCCACACTCAGTAACCTTTTGCGTCTTAGTAGCTTTGTTGTCTTGTTTGGGGTGAAATGTTTAAAAACATAGTTTTTCGCAATCAAATTTTTATTAATCAATATATATATATATATATATATATATATATATATTGTAATGGTTGTTACAATGGTTTATAAATTCATAGTATTACTACACAAAAATTTTCGCGTTTCGAAACTGCTACGTGCGCTTCTCATCGCGTGGTTTTCACCATTTAATTTTCATTTCAACTTATCACCCGATGAAAAGCGCACGTAGCAGCTTCGAAACGCGAAAATTTTTGTGTAGTAATACTATGAATTTATAAACCATTGTAACAACTTGTACAATATAATGCTCTACGTTGTATCGAGCACTGTTTATAAAAGTAAATGCATGAACAGTAGGTAAAAAAACTATGTGTTCTACAACTTTGTTACAATATATATATATATATATATATATATATATATATATATATATATATATATATGTACGAAATAAAAAATACATATCAATGACTACAATACTCGAACTGCATACTAAGACCTGATATCGCCAAAAAATATTTCTAATAAAAGCAGATATGACAATTTGACAATTTGAAATTCACCTGATATATTTATCATATACAGGATATGGAATGTATTTGAAGATAAATTAAAGACCGTTAGAAAAACAACTATCTCGTAAAAAGAAGTAAATTCTTTGATACAAAACTTATACACAGATGCAAAAATGGTTGGATTAACTGTTTATTTGATAATGATATCTTCAACACAGGTGCATAATGGTGGACATGTACGCATCACATGGTCTGTATTTATATTGAGCATTACTCGGGTAATGGTAGTTTGGTTAATTGGTTAAGTTCCGAGCCTTTGTAAGATTCTTCATGTCAATGAAAACAGTTAACAGTAAGAGTCATGGCATTTATGCGTAAAAAACAATATTGTCTAAATATACGCCAAGGCTTCGACATCATATCTCCACTCGATGGTCAAAATTTTTGATGATGTCTCTGCATATTGGTGAAATCGAGCATTGCAGCTCGATTTCACTAATATGTCTTATCATCTCATCCTTCAGCTGTTGAATTGTTGTTGGATTGTTGGCGTAGACCTTACTTTTTAAATGACCCCAATGGAAAAAATCTAAAGGCGTCAAATCGGTCGTACGATCATGGTTGCCGATTGACATGACTGTTTTGAGAGATGATGCAGCCTGGGAACTTCTCTTGTTTGAACGTACGTTTTTGTAATAGGCTTCGATAACTTTAAAACGTTGTTCGATTGTTAATCTTTTCATGGTCGAAGTTGCCAAATACTGAAGTTGTTAAATCTGAAAGAAATTAAAAAAAATCATTTGACGCTTAAACTTAGTACACATTTGAAATCGGTCCAAGTTATTGGATTACCCGATTTCAAATGTGTACTAAGTTTAAGCGTCAAATGATTTTTTTTAATTTCTTTCAGATTTAACAACTTCAGTATATATATATATATATATATATATATATATATATATATATATATATATATATATATATATATATATATATATATATATCAGTATATTGTAATATGTAGGGTGGTGTATGCACCCTACAGGACCCAAAACAAAACCTGTCAAAGGTCGGAAGAGCTCCTATGAGTCAACGGCTACCTACACAAGCAAACCAAGCGTGGCGAGTATGGTAAATCCCGTAAAATGAAGGACACGAAAACAGTGGAAGTCATCCAAGGAGGGGTTCCTCAAAACGAGAGTGAAAAGCAAAAAAATCGCTCCAGATCCAGACTGTAGTATGTGATCAGCGTCAAGAATTACCAGAATTTGGAATTGAATTTAATGTGCGTTAGGTACCTTTGATCTAAGAAGTGTTGATCTGTAGTGAACGCAATGCATACTGGTTTCACCATAATAAATAGCAAAATAAGTTTTTATTCAGAGTCATCTCAGCTCGTCAGAGAACTAGGTGTCTCGAGGGTTGACCTAGAAGGTATCTTCGCAAGGTGCAGAATCGGGACTCAATAATGTCTGCGGATTAACCAAAATAAACAAGAAGTGAACCTAGTAGAGCTTAGAGTATATATGCACAAGACAGCCGGATAATAGGAAGTTATATATACACCCAACCTATGATAGGACAAGAGAGAATTCTTTGCATCCTTTCAAGAAGATGATGAAACTTTCGCACAAAAGACCCGAAGCCACATAGCACTCAATTTGGCTGACGTTAAATTGACGTTTCAGTAGATAAAATAAAAACTTTTAATTATGCATGTATTTTTCTTTTAGTACTCTTTAAAGCATTCTTTAAAGTTTCTGCACGAAATCAGGAAAAGATAGCTGAAATTCCTTGGACACATAATGATGAAGGGGATTTTGGAAAACTTAACGATAATGATAGTGGGGGGGGGGGGGAAACGCAGCAGGCCATTTATCTGACGAGCTTTTGTGAATGAATGACGGAAGCAAAGAGAAAAAACTGCCAAGAGACTCATGAGATGAAGTGAATAAACAATTAAATTACGTATGAAAAATTGTATTGTCAGATGTTACTATTTTAACTTTGTATTAAAATTGCAGACCTTGATACCATAAACGGCACACATATCGACTTTGACAAGATACCTAGCTCCATTTTGCAAGAAATCTACGAGATTATTATTGATGCAAAGAAACAATGAACAGATTGAGTCATAAATAATTTTCGTTGTTACAGTTATATTTTTTTAAAAAAATGTACAATTATATATTATTCAATTGTATATTTATTATTATTCACAAACATTTGTTCTCACTCTTCGTTATATTTTTGAGCAAAGATTTTGATGCGAAAAAATTTCAGACAGTCTCTTGAAATTGTTTTTTGCTTTTTGAGAGAACGTTTTCTCAGCTATCTAGTCAGTCAGTCAGTCAGTCAGTTAAGTGCCATACGTAATACATGCTTTGAGCGATCATGTCTCGAAAGAGACATAACTGACTGGGCAGAAGATTATCACGCAGTAAGTTACCATTGCTTTCTGCGGTAGACTGGTTGCCAGCCAAGGCTATAGAGCCCAATCTGTCCCATTATTTAACCCATAACTGCAGGGAAGAGACTGATTAAGAGTATTTGTGCGTAAGTGAATGTAAGGAATTCAGCTATCTAACTAATCGTAATTGCAAGCAGATGAATATGTAAAAGCAGATGAAACATGAATTAAACATTTTATTAAAATTAAAGATACACTAAATTTTTATTTCACTCTTTAATTGAATCCCTTCCCGATATGACCCTTCGCATCCTTTGCCGCTCTTCTGCACGCTACTTGTGCAAGGTCAGCTACATATGACAAGTTAGATAAAACAGGTCAACTAAGTTCTAAACTTTTCCTGTGTTGTTGGTGTTGTAAGCGGCTTTGCATCGTCATGAAAGAGAACAACATATTCACCTTAATCCACCGTGTATGCTGTTACTGCTTTAAAAAAAATAAAATATCTAAACTTATGTATAAATGGCACTTTGCGTGTGTGTGTCTATGTGTGTGTGTGTCCGTTACCTATAGACTCCGAAACGGCTGAACCAATTTTCTTGAAAATTTACACAGTTGTACTATAAGCGTCTGCGAGTGTTTTTAGCTAGGTTTTGTGTCGAGGTACCCCCGATAAATATCGAAAATCGATAATCGAAAAAATCGGGTTATAGAAGAAGTGGTCTGATTTTAATCAAATTTGATACACACATAGACAAAGACATAAGAAACGATATTCAGAAGTTTCAAGGTTGCAGTTCTTACAATAGTGCAGAAAATCGATAATATATATAAAGCAAGATGTTTGTGTGTGTGTCTGTTTATCTGCCTGTATGTCTGTATTTTTTCAGCACTTTTATTTTAGTTTTTGCTTCGGGTTTGGCTCTAATTAGGTATAATTGTAGTTCTTACTCTCAGCCATGATACCATTTACTCAGAGGACTTATTTAGCCTTCAAAATTTAGTTTACTACGAAAAAAACCTATTTGATATCGATAGCAGGAAATCAAAATTTGACTTACATCCATTCATTTTTCTTTCAGTCTACGGTTTCGCTTTAACTGGAAACAACTATTGCTTTTTAGTCTTTCGTGCCAACGTCCAAAGTGTCTGAGCTCCAGGACCATGGATTAGTTTTAAAGCTAGTATCAACATATTTTTAACCGCCATGTATGATTAACAGATAGAATGAGACATTCATCAATACAACTGATTCCAACAAAGCGGAAGTTACTTATGGCTCAAGCTGATCTCATTAAACAGAAGCAGTATTTATTTTTATTATCATGTTCAGTAGACGAAGAATCATTCGACTGATTTGTTCAGCAAATAAACCAAACAAAAAATGCTAAAATGTAAAAAGAAAAATAAAGATCCTCCTAACAAATACACGAGATTAACTTGATTTTGGTGTCAAGTTTTATTAGGACAGGTCATCAGATGAATTACCGTTTAACTATTTGTCAGACAAATGCACAGACATTCTGATAGACACGATCAATTACAAATACATTGTTTTCACCGATCCTCGCTTGGGATAATTAATAAGATAATTGCACTAACAGAAAAAAGAAGCTTACCGTGTTTTTTCCCGCCCTCGAGCAACACACACACACACACACACACACACACACACATATATATATATATACTCAGTGCTTATCGTTTTTCTTTCTATTCGTTGTGCCAGCGGATGCTGCAAAGTTCACGGCCTAACAGATTCAATATATACATTTTATATATCCAAGAAAAACAAAAACCGTTGGAAGAACTGACAGCTTCCCAAAGCCAAAAACACTTATTCACATACAGTCTCGAATAAAACTGACAATACTGAAAAAAAAAAAAAGAGATAAAAAGAAAAAACCTAAAAGCAAACACGCCTACTCGAAGTGCTCGAAGCCTAGGTTGTCCAGACCGAGTTAAAAAAAAAAAAAAAACTTCGCTGATATTATCAAGAGCCTAGTATATGTATTCGATGATGATCGTTAGGATATCAGCCATACTACTTTTCAGATGATGTGAGATGATGAAACATTTCAACATTGATAATAGCCTCAAACACTTTGCTAGAAATTGGTAAGAGGCTGATAGGGCAATAATTAGTGGGGTCAGAGGGCTCTCTAGAGTTTTTAAAGACAGGAACTACAGAAGAGCAAGGCAATTATGGAGAGTTTTGAGAGGACAGGGGAGAGTTCAGGGGCACATTTTCTTTGGACGATGATCGGAATTCCGTCATCTCCGCTTATGGGAATCAAGCTTAGAATTTATGCTAGTGGCCAAAGAGGGGATTATATATATGTCACTCGGTTGAGACTTAGTTCTAGGTGGGGAGTCGGGTCTGGATACTCCAGACGAGTCAAATGTGGAGTTGGAGGATAATTTGAGAGCAAAGCACTCAACCGTGTCCGCTATCGCTGTGAGGACAAATTTATTGAAAAAAAAAGGAAGAACCGAGGGGTAAATTTTGGTTTCAGGTCCCGAAGGCTCTTATCCCTTTAAATTTTTCCAAAACATCCTTATTTCCGTGCAAATGTATATGCTGAACTCCAATCAACAATTAGATATTTTAGAAACCTACCTTTTTTGATGTTAACGACCAGAAAATAATCGAACTCCTCGCTTTTTTTGTCACCCACAACCGGCATTTTGATATGATATTCACTGCAGAATCACTTTAGGCGTAGGAAGCTAATTTCGGTCTTTTTAATTCCTTTACTGTAAATTACTACGCTATTTTTTGTTTTGGTACATAATTTCAGAAAAAAGTTGCGTGTACTTAATTTCAGAAGAAAGTTAACTTTCAAATGTATGAAGATAAGTGATAAGTGTAGTTTAATTAACCTTCGAATATATTGCGTGTATTTGCGTGTTTTTTTTCTTTTTTTTTTTTGGTACTTAATATCAGAAGAAAGTTAACTTTCAAATATATGAAAATAAGTGATAAGTGTAGTTGTATTTAACCTTCAAATATATGAAAATATGAAAATATTTATAAATTATAAATAACAAAAAGAACAAAAAGGTAGTACAGTAAAGCATTTTTTATATTTAACATTGAAAATAAAACAATAATTACATCAATTGTAAAGGAAGTTAAAAGTTAAAAAATGGGAAAAATGACATTGACAATTTTAAAAAAATGCAGTAGTTTTCAGAAAGTTGCGTCTATTTACATGTTTTTTCCCCCCTTTTTTTTTTTGGTACTTAATTTGAGAAGAAAGTTAAGTTTCAAATATATGAAAATAAGTGATGAGTGTAGTTTTACTTAACCTTAAAGTTAACTTTCTTAAAAAAAATCTATATTTTCATATATTTGAAAGTTAACTTTCGTCTGAAAAAATTAAGTAAAACTGCAATTATCACTTATTTTCATATATTTGAAACTTAACTTTCTTCTCAAATTAAGTACACGCAACTTTCTTAAATTAATTACCAAAAAAAAAAAAAAAAAAAAAAAATGGAAAAAAAACACGCAAATATATTTTCATATATTTGAAGGTTAAGTAAAACTACACTTATCACTGATTTTCATATATTTGAAAGTTAACTTTCTTCTGAAATTAAGTACCGAAAAATAAAAAAGTAAAAAAGGAAAAAAATACACGTAATATATTTGAAGGTTAATTAAACTACACTTATCACTTATTTTCACATATTTGAGAGAGGGAGTAGAAAGAGATATTAACGGGAACCACAGCATGATCAGAGTTGCCAAGAGAGCAGAGCTGCATGGCATGGCAGGAGTCAGGAATAGAAGTAAAAGATAAATTTGTGGTTTATACTGAAACGATGCTGAGACTATGCTGAGTGGACCTTAGTTACAGTTTCTGGAAGAAAGGGCGTTATCTAGCGTGCACAAAAGTCTGAACAAGGACAGGACATTCAAACCCACGGTCATGATGACTTCTAAACTTGTTCTATCAGTGCCCAATTTCACTCACAAAGCTTGGGCCAACCCGTAGTATGGTTTTCAGGCATTTTCCGAAGATGCCGCACAATAGGATCGCCTTCTCCAAACCGATAGCATCAAGAAGTCACCATTCGACAAAATCGACGACAGAGAAATTCGAAACCGGGCTTCATGCTAAGCACTTGGCCACGTTCCCATATATATATATATATATAAACTACTAAAAAGTTGTTAGTTAAAAATGTTTTTTTTGACAGTATTTATTTATTTCTATTATTATATATATATATATATATATATATATATATATATATATTTGATATTTCAGACCGGCCTCGGCCTTTCATCAGAAACAAATGATTTTAAACTAGAAGCGTCCGTCGCGAGATGCGTCCGTCGCGAGGCAACTTTTTAGTAGTTTTTTCTATACATATTAAGACAGTGTACGTGGATTATCATTATGCTATATATATATATATATATATATATATATATATATATACTGTATAATGATACTTGTTATTAAAGATATTTTTTCATGCTTTTTATATATATGTTGGGTCATTTTCCTGAATTTGGTCAACATTTGTACATAAAATATCTTAGTATTTTTAGTTTTCATAAAACATTACCAAAGAGTGTTTTATGATAAAGATTTCATTACATACATGTTTTGTGTCTTCTCTTTTTGACTCTTTAACCATTACATCATCTGCACATTCGTAAAACAATAAGAATTTACTAGCCATCAATTGATTTGTTTTCTTATATATGTCTTGCAAAACCATATATACGTATTATGCATGTTATATGGCGGTAAATGCAGTAAAGAAATCAATTGGGAAGGTATTTGTCTATATTTCTGAGATGGGGTGGTATTTACAGTATTTACATTATTCGGATTATTATTGTCCTTATTTTTGTGGCCATTTGTACGACGTTTCAGCCGTTGTACGCCCCAGCCTTCTTCAGGTGATAGAAATTTCGAACTGGACTCTTTATTAAATCACTGACCTAGTGAATATAGACATTGGTTAGTTCCTGTGACTTGACCCAAAGAGTTGTGAGTTCAATACCAGGCTACAGCAGTGGTGAACAATTAATTTGCAGGGTTAGAGCGACATAACTCATGACTTCCAAAAGAGGCAAGCGATAAGAATGATACACACCAGTGATTGTAATAAAGGGTTCGGTTCGAAATTCCTAGCACCTGAAGAAGGCCGAGGCGTACAACGGCCGAAACGTCGTACAAATGGCAACAAAGATGAGGACAATAGTCCGAATAATGTAAATACTGTAGGAAGGTATTAGTATAAATAAAAGAATTTCACAATTAAACTGCGGCAAAAAGTTGTACCATTGTGATTGTCGATTTGGATGTGAAGAGGTTGAAAATTTTAAAAATAAATGAATTCAACACGTGTATGTTTTTTCATTTATATAAATTATATTATTGTGTGCACATTGGCAGAACTCAGATATAAAAGGAAATAAAATATTTCTGTGCTTAGCTGTCGTCTATTTACGTATGCCAAATAGTTGGGTGAAATTAAGAAGTTGGTTTGCCCGAGACTGTTACTTACAAGATAATACCATTAGGACAGGGAAGAAATCTATCTTCTCTACCCACCAGCTGTGGGTTAAATAATATAACTTGTATCGGGAAAAGTTTTGTTATCTTTAGAAATTGTTAATGCAATATTCACTCACAAAAAACAAATAATTCCTACAATATAAACGTATGTTTCGGCTTTACATAACTCGCAAAGGGTTAATAAGCCGTAAAAGAAATCAATGAATTGCCCAGGTTGGGGAGGCTAAAATATCCTTGGAGGGGACAAATCACGTGTTGTTCATGCTACAACCTGGAGCAAAAGAAAGGAAAAAGGTTGATGCTCCTTATAGCGTCGGCTCGGAATGAGAAATCGGAGAGCCGAGTTCGAATCCCAGTTGAATTCGTTGCATTCACTTTCTCACAAATACCCATGGGAACGGCATTAAACCATGGTTTCTCACTCCAGCTATGGGTTAAATAGCAGAACGGATTGGGTTTTGTAGCTTTGGTTGGCAACCAGTCCAACGCAGAAAGAAATGGCAACCTACTGCAAGAAAATCTTCGGCCTAGTCAGCTATGGATCGAAAGAGACATGATCGCCCCAGGTATGTATCACATATAACACTTAACTGACTGACTTTTAGAGCACTGATTGCCACGTTAACTAGCAGCGTTATTTGAATCCATTAGCAGACAAGTTGGGATAATCCTTTGATTAAATATCAATCGCTAATTTTTTTGGATTTAAAATTCCAGTGGAATATAATATAAATATATAAATTAATGGTTACACTCATGGATTAATGCTACTAAAGTTAGTCCTGTTTTCACTGCTGCTCAGTATTTTATGGCCTTGTGCCAGATTTAGTTTAGTAAATGTTTATAAATAGATATACCTGTTTATATATGTGTGGTTGTAGGTGTTAGTCCATTAGTGTTTATCGTTTATATTCATGTCTGTACGTGTGTCTTTTTAATACCCGTACAGTTGGAGTCAGCGCGACCAGGCTAGCCCTCGGGAGGCTTAAATCTGGGCCAAATATTGATAAAATAGTCGATTGCTTACGAGAGAAGGATTTATGTTTTGGAGTCTTGAACGAAACGTATTTTTTACTGGCTTGCTCAGTAAAGGATAAATAAATTGAAAGGATTGTGGGCTATGAGGGATTTAAGAAAGAAATGATCTGGTAAGACGAAAGACGCCGTCCGGTCTATAAGTTCCCAGCTCATATTATTAGTTTAATTCAGGTTCGTCCATGCAATCAAATCCTTTTGAGATAGAATGCAATTGCCAATACTTTTTGCTGTGGATCAAATCAAGAGAAAATTATCAACCGTATTTTCGAAACAGCTTAAATGCGAACAATTCCCGAGAAAGAAAAAAAGCAAGAAAAAGTGATAACTGATTATCTAACATTTTAGGCATCAGATCTGTATCATCCATCCAAGCTTACGGCCACATCACGCTGAAACACTAGCTCTTAGGCGATCACCGAAGTTAAGCAACGTCTAGATTGATTGGTACCTAGACGGGTGACTGCTTGGAAATACCAGATGCTGTAAGCTTGGATGTGGTACAAAGGATAATGGCTCGAGATTGTTAATCGGGGAGTCGAATTCCATTTTCGTTGCGTTCGTTATCATCTACAAGCAAATACTCTTACGAAAGGTATGAATCCATCTCTTCTCCCCCCAGCTATGAGTTAACTAGCATAAAAATTCTTACAATTCAAAAATATATTCTGGCTTTTAACCTGCATATGGTTGATAAGGATGTGCGTTGTGGGTTGTGGTGCAGTAGCTATCGGCTCGGAATGAGAAAACAGAGGGAAAAGTTCGAATTCAACTCCTGTTGAATTCGTTGCATTCACTTACGCACAAATACCTTTGGGAAGGTATTAATCCATCTTTTCTCCCTCTACCTATGGGTTATATAGTAAGGACAGACTTGGTTCTATAACCTTGGCTGGCAACTAATCTACCTCACCCCGAAGATAAAGAAGTTTTCGTAGAGTCAATACCACTACCTATGAAAAAGACAAGTTACAGAAGCATTGACAGCCTCTTCGTCGACGGCGAGAGGCCGTCGATGATGAGAGATTTTCAGTGGCCTATACTTCACTGAGAGCGATGTAGTTAAGGTTAAAATATGGTTGATAAGCCGAAGAAAACGAATCAATGTATTCAACCATTTTTCCTATCTGAATTGCGAAAATTTGAGATGTTTTGGTTGGTTAATTCAAAGACACTTTGTAATGTCAAATGAAGTAAAATTCACAATGAATTAATAGATAGGTTGACATAACTTTGGTTTACACTTGGTTTAAAAGGTTAACACGTATTCAGTTTGCGCTTGAGTTAAAAGCTAGGCATAGTTCCGTCTAGATATAGATTTGGTTTACATGTGACACTATGACTGAGACATCTACATTGAAGAGGAAAGTGTGATTTTATCTCGATTTCAAGTGTTTTTGTTTTATAGCTTCGTTTTTTTTTAGTCGGAACTTCTAAAGGTAAATTTTCGTTGTAAGTCCCGACGCTTTTCCCATTCAAATTTATCCAAAATAGCATTATCTCTGTGCAAATGTATATGCTGAACTCAAATCAACTGTTAGTTATTGAAGAAACTTACCTTTTTTTTATCTAAATGTCCATAAAAAAAAAAAACTATATCTTGCACTTTTTCTCTCCAGTAACTCTCACGAAGTCATGTAATTAACTGCAGAATGACGTACGGCGTATGCAACGAATTTTGGCAGATTTTTGGTTTATTTTTCTTCATTTACTGATACTTCCAGCGATGTACTTCCGGTAATGAAAGTAATGCGCTATTATATTTCTATGCTTATTACTTTCATGACAGGAAGTACATCGCCGGAAGTTTCAGTAAAGGAAGAAAATCGACCAAAATTCGACAGAAAATTGCTGCCTACGTAGAACGTTATTCTGCAGTTAATTACATGACTTCGTGAGAGTTACGGGAGAGAAAAAGTATGAGATATAGTTCGTTTTTTATGAACTTTCAAAGCAGAAAAGGTAAGTTTCTTCAATAACTAATTGTTGATTTGAGTTCAGCATATACATTTGCACAGAAATAATGCTATTTTGGATAAATTTGAAGGGGAAAAGCCGTCGGCACCTAAAACGAACATTTACCCTTTTAAATAGCGCCTATTTGATTGACAAGGAACGAAAGAATAAATAATTAAAAGACACAAATAAGTTAAGTGACAACATTTGAAATATATTGAAAACAGTGATCGAGCTTTCATTTCTTGGTGTGGCGTTTGTTTTCGCCTTTGATTTGCTCGTGAACGCGCAACAGACCTTTCCCAGGTTTTGGTGCGCACCAATGTGAACGAGAATAGAGACTCAACGTTGAGTTGTTATTGGCCGAGCGGTGGACATCTAGGTGAGGGTCACATTGTATGTTTACATACACTTCAGATCAAAACGTAGACATAGGTCTGACTTTAGTCTGCAAACATTAATCTAGAAGGAGATGTCGTTGTTTTACCTCCCTGCAGGTGATGCAATCGAAGAATTCTAAACTTCATCAGTACAGCGTACTTGATTGCGCATGTATGAACAGAACGCCCATAGTTGCCAGACTGATTATGTTAACTGCATGACATTTGCATTGACCGGGCGAGTATATTATTAAAAGTGAATAAACAGACAGTGTCGATCTCAACAGAATTTTTTCGGAGGGTCTTGCAAAATAGAAAGGATAATGGGTTAATTATTAGTGATGGCTAATGGTAAGTACTTTGAAGACAACTAAGACGCCATTGCCCAATGTAGGTTATTTTTCTCACGAAGCTGTTTATTAATGGCCTTAATGGTCTGAGTAGTTACAATAATAGGCAACTAAAATTGAAATGAAAAGAATACAACTACAAAATAAAAATGAATAATAATTGATAATATTTTATTTGATAAGAAATTTAAAATGATATTATGAAATTTGTTTTGAAGTAGCAGTCATCTTTTTTTCCTATCGTTGCTAACGCTTTCAGTAACAAACGCCTGTCGGAAAACGTAACCTTTAAAACGTTGTCGTAAACATAGAGATTTTTTAGTGAAAGCTATAAAGTTATTGGCTTTAGCTTCAGTAAAAAAAAAAAAAAAGAAAAAAACAATAAAAATAAAAGCTTCCCACTCTTTGTGCAAAAAGGTCATTTAAAATAACAAGTGAATCTGGCTAATATATGTAATACTGTTGTATTGACCTACGCCGCAAAAGAACAATTCTCAAATTTCTTCGTCTTTACAACTGTGATTGGCATGGAAATCTTCCATGCAAGGTTTTATTCTAATTTTCTTTTTCTCCATTTCGCCACACTGGGGTTGGATGCCTAATGGCATAGTGAATGAACTCAGCGATCCAAGTTCAAACCCTAGCCAAGATAGATTGACTGATTGGTTTTCTATTGCCTGTCAACCTTCAGCCGGTTATTTAAACTCACAATTTTTTTAATTGTAAAAATTAAAAAAAACGTAGATAATAATGAGCTAGTGATACAAGTCTTAATATTTAACCCATAGCTGGGTAAATAAGATGTGGATTTATACCTTTCCCAATGGTTTTTATGGGTAAGTGAATATAACGAACCGAACGGAATTGAAACTCGGCTCTCTGAATTTCGAGACATTATTACACCACCTGCATAGGGAAGCTTATATCACATAATATTTTTAGGCAGTCACACTTCTAGCTATTAACCAGGGTCAATGTTGCTTAAATGTAATGATCGGACAAGAGCTGGTGTTTTATAGGACAGTGTAAACTGTCCTATAAAACACCGGCAGTGTTCAGATGTTTAAAGTTACGACCTGCCTTGCCTAGTTAACAATCAAATTACCTTCCTTCCTTATACATCCTATTCGTAAGACGCATATTCTACTCAGACACAGAAAGGAAATTATATGAACTCCAATAGAAGGCAAGCAAGAAGAAAAAAGACAACTGTACTTTGTACCTCCTTAGCTGTTCGTACTTCTCGCCAAAATTTTGTTTCGATCGGTCAATGTATGGCTATTTTAGAGGATGTGATGGACGAACGGATTGACGGAAGACACAGAATTTTATAAAGAGATTTTCATTGAGTGGAGTGGGGAGTAGCATTAAATTGGGACTGTTATCATAGAAAATTAGCGCACCCTAGTAAAAGCAACATTATTTTGTACCCTCTTAGCTGTTTTCATCGCACTTCAAAATTTGGTTTCGATCGGTCAATATATGGCTATTTTAGAGGATGTGATGGACGAAGGGATTAACGGAAGTCACAGAATTTAATAAAGAGATCTTCATTAAGTTGAGTGGGAAAAAGCATTAAATTGTGACTGTTATCATAAAAAATAGTTTTTTCTTTGGGAGAGAATTTTAATGGGATGTTACATACGCTTGAGCAAATTTTAAATTTTTTTAGTACGAATTTCCATTCCTATGAAAAAAAAAAACTCTAATTCTTACTTTTTATGTATATTAAAAATACATTCAAATTTCGAAGTTAAAAGGGCTTCGCAGCAAAACAAAACCTATATCAAAATTTGAGAAAGTTGAAGTTTCTCTTTAGGCTAAACTTACCTTAAAAATGGTTTCGCTTCATATTTAATATAGGCTTAATTTATGATCTAAACTTAGCCTTGTCATAAAGCTTCATGCTAATAAAAGTCTGAGACTCGCTTCTTGCTTAAAATATGCATAAATCTGAACTACTCTGAGCCTTGTCATGCTCATAAACTTCCTTCTAATAAAAAAACCAAGCCTCGCTTCTTGCTTAAAATATGCATAAATCTGAACTACTCTGAGCCTTGTCATGCTCATAAACTTCCCTCTAATAAAAAAAACAAGCTTCGGTTCTTGCTTAAAATATGCCTAAATATTTTTACTAATTTATGCTTGTTATACTTACAATTTTAATTCTAATAAAATGAGTAATACAAATCTAGTAACCCGTATATATTGCACTAGCAGTATAGCCCGGCGTTGCTCGGGTGTAATGAAACCTTAAAAACTAATTCATGGTCCTGGAGCTCAGACTTAGCCTAAAGAATATTGTTGTGAAGTTTAGTGAGAATCGGATAAAAATTTGTATAAAGGACATACAGACAGATAAACAGACACACACACAAACATGTTGCTTTATATATATATATATATATATATATATATATATATATATATATATATATATATATATATATATTATCATCGATTTTCTACATTAGTGTAATAACTGCAACCTTGAAACTTCTGAATATCGTTTCGTATGTCTTTGTCTATGAGTGTATCAAATTTGATTAAAATCGGACCACTCCTTCTATTACCCGATTTTTTCGATTATCGATTTTGGATATTTATCGGGGATACCTCGACACAAAACCTAGTTAAGAACACTCGCAGACACTTATAGTATGTGTGAATTTTCAAGAAAATCGGTTCAGCCGTTTCGGAGTCTGTACGTAACGGACACATACACACACAGACACATACACACACAGACATTTATAAATAAGTTTAGATAGATATCGTAGTTTCACAATTTGTCTGAAAAGGTTGAAAGTGCAAATGTCTCATCAGAAATAACAGTGTAGACTGCCTAGTTAGAAAACACTTTCGTTTAATCCTTGTTACCTTTATGTCAACGAGTTCTACAAATTCAGTTTCAAATTCAAGGTGACCCAAATCATACCAAGTAATCATATAAATGCTATATTGATGGTAATTTTTACAAAGAGATAGCTACCAACACTTCAGGGCCGAAATAAAGTTTTCTTAATGTATTCGTACTATTGAGCCTCACTATTGCATTACTTGGTATAACATGTCGATGCGCTCGACTTAACAAGTCTCGTTTTTCTAGTTACTGAAGACAAACCTACTATCGCGAAAGAATGTATAAAGATCTCAGCCATTCTTCCGTTGCTTCATTGATTGACTGATTTGTTTTTTACGGCTTATCAACATTTTTTGGTTGTAATACTGATTTATTGATAGTAGTCTTACTAATTAACCCATAGTGATAGGAGAAAAGGTAGATTCATACCATTTCCAAAGATATTTACGCATAATATAACGAACTAGACCTGAATTGAAACTCGGCTCTCTGATTTCCAGTTACGAGTCGTTAGCACTCGGTATTTCCAAGCTTACAGCAGTTGATATTCTCAGACGGTCACCTATCTACTACGCAGCTTAACTCCGGTGATCGTACGAGAACCGGTGTTTTATCGTGGTATGGCCATAAGCTTGCGTTGCTACGATCATCAAAGCAAGTATTTAAATATCATTCTTAGGAATATGGACGCTCCGAGATTATCCAATCAGCTGTCATTATTCGATCTGGCTGCTTGTGAGTCACTTTAAGCGTGGGTTTCGGAGTCGTCTTCAAGAGTAACTTAAAGAGAAAACAAGCGGGTTGGGCTGAAGTCAGTGGTTAGCCGTGTCTCTTGGTTTCGTTAAGATTTGCACCAGTTTTGTTTTGCACACGCAGGAGGGAGAAATAGTTGACCTTTTATGTCTTAAAGGTCATTTGATAATAAGCTGCAGACTTGTTTGTCCTTCAAAGCTCACGTTCAACAATTTGGTATTCTTTTCTCTTCAAGCGCCATGAAAATTTGTCACACATAGAAAAACAACTAAAGAACAAAAATAAGCAACAAACAATCAAAGTTAACCATTTTTATGGTATTTAAGATCATTTATTTTTATTATCAGTTCATTTTTTTTCTTTTTTGGCTAAGAGAGAAAAGTATGGCAGCAAATTTTCAAGCCGTTCTTTTAGTCTGATTAATATGATCACAAAAACTAAAATTCATTTCCTAGAGTCATTATTTTCTAATTTTCTTTACTAATATTTTACCCAATACAAGGACCAAGAATCACTCAAGTTAGTGGGTTAGAGTTATATTAGCATAAGAAGGGGCAAGCATTAGACGTATAGAGCTGAAGTAGAATTTAGTAGGAACCGAAATCCCAATCCTAGACAAGAAAGTAGAGATAAACCTCTATTTCTGTTTAAAAGACAGAGGAGTGTGAACCGGGTGATAGGCGAACATATCTACTCCTGAAGATCAAATTAGTTTTAGTACAAGGCCATAAATATGGAAGATTCAATGAGGTTAGAACTCACTATTTATGGTCACCGAGTTTTTCCTGTTTTTGTGCATACCGACACAAGCAAGAATCGAGACACAATGTTCGGGTGATTTATCATGTCAGTGAAAGACAGCGAGAGAAGGACCCGTGGTATGTTTACATTTGAAGGCTACTTGGGACTTTTTCGTTTTTGAATACTTGTAATAAATTCATTTTACATCGTCACTTGCTATTTCGTCAAAAAAATGACCGTTAGTGTGTTAGACAAGAGTTTATTTTCTCAGCTTCTGAATTCTTTTTAAGACTTACAAAAGAAATATTGCGATTGAAAACCAAGTCAATAGAAGTTGACCAATGAAATGAAAGTAGACAGTAGAAGATGCGACAAGATTTGTATACCGTGTGATAGCATATGGAAGAGGTGCAGAAAAGGATCTTAAGTGCAGATTTAAAGAGGCAATGGTAGTCCTTGAAATGCTTAAAAATCTTGTCAGGGTATTTGATTGACACCAAGTTAAAGACACGCCTGTAAAACACCATTGTGATACCAAAACCATTTATGCACGTGAAACGCGAAAATTAACGACATGTGTCACCAACTAATTAGAAGTGTTTTTTTTTCTTTTCTTTTTATTTCTTTAAATCACTTCACTTCAAGCAAGCAGGACTAACACTAGTGTGCATAGGGTTACAGTGAGAGGAAAACAGGGTACAGGGAGTGTCAAAAAATCAAAAAATAAAATAAAAAATGATTAAAGATGGCAGAAATTAAAGGAGATAGAAGGTGGCAGTTGACGTTGTATTTAAACTTTTGGAGATTGTAGCTATCAGGGAAGCAAGTAAACGGAAGAGAGTTCCACAGGCGGGAAGTGCGATGAAAAAAAAAAAACTATTACAGTGGAAGAGGCGGTTACATTTAACTATTTCGACGGTAAAAGGGTGGGTCCTTGATTCCAATCTAGTAGTTCGCGTAAATTCGTGTGGTCGAGGCACCTGGAAAAAGCACGCCAGAGTAGTTGCCATGAAAATACTTGTTGAAAAGACCGAGGGAAGCCACGTTACATTGGTGAGAAAGAGACTAAAGTCAGGATCGATTACACTGCAGATCCTTCTTTGGGTTTTCTCGAGAACCTTGAGATGAATATCAGGAGCACCTGACCAGATATGGTATTCAATGCAGGGACGAAATCTTCCACCAGTAGTGTCTTTGAACAACCTTGAAAATATTTTACTTTGATCACATCCCAAATACTGAAGTGCTGATGCGCGGATTTTCATGATGTCTAATACGACAACAAATGACATGAAAATTTTACCAATCTCTATACTACTATTGTCCTCATCTTTGTTGCCATTTGTACGATGTTTCGGCCATTGTACGCTCCGCCTTCTTCGGGTGCTAGGAATTTCGAACCGTACCCTTTATTACAATCACTGGGGTATATTATTCTAATCTCTTGCGTAGTAGTGTCTCTTTTGGAAGTCACGAGTTATCTCCCTCTAACCCTGTAAGTTACTTGTTCACCACTGCTTTAGCCTGGTATTGAACTCACAACTCTTTGGGTCAAGTCACAGGAACTAACCAACGTCTATATCCACTTAATCCTTAAGGACACATGGCCCAGTGGATATTAGGTCTAATCGTTTTACTGCTGAAATAGCTAAATGTAACCGTAAGTTCTATTCTAATAGTTTCTTTTCTCGCAATTTTCGCCTGTATAATTTAAATTCAACATTAATCGTTATCTTCTGTCTTCCAGAATCCACTTGTTTTGTTATTCTTCTCATTCACTAAAGTCTTCTCATCCTGTTTTTACTCCTAGTAACCTCTTGCGTTTTAGTGGCATTATTGCCTTGCTTAAGGTGAAATGATTAAAGTGTTCTGGAAGATATCTTACCATGACTACATTACAAATATATTAGTGCCGAGTCGTGCATAGTCACGCTGTCTGTAAAACGATGTAAGTATAACTCGGATATAAGAGACCCGGATATAAAAGAAACCCGGATATAAGATACATTTTCTCTGGTCCCAAATTACAGCCTGTGGTAATGTATATAAAATAGACTAAACCCGGATATAAGAGAACTGTTATCCGGTCCCGATAACTCTCTTATATCAGGGTTACACTGTAGCTGAGTACAGGGTAAGATTTGGTGGAAACGCCCTTCGCCTAACAGCCGACCGCCATGCAAAGTTTGCTATGAGTTTGGAACTATCAGAGGGAAGACGTCAAAGAAGAAGGAAACGGATAAAATGGTGCGGAACGTTCAAGCATGGCATCGCAACCTTAAACCGGCGATGGAAAGAAAATAAAGCAAGATGCAGTTGATCAATATCAAGAATGTTTGCCTTATGCACAGAAATGGGAGAAAAAAACCCAATGACTATCGCCCGGTTCACACTCCACCCACATCTATTGAAGAGGTGAAGAGGCTCATCCCTTGTTCCTTGTTTAGGATGCGGTTTCCGGTTTTCTCTTTTCCAATCTTTCCACTCCTTTTTCTTTTTTTTTTTTTCAATTGGAGTAGATAGACTAAACTATCACCCGGTTCACACTCCACCCACATCTATTGAACAGGTGAAGAGGCTCATCCCGTGTTCCCTGTTTAGGATGTGGTTTCCGGTTTTCTCTTTTCCAATCTTTTCACTCCTTTTTCTTTCTTTTTTTTCAATTGGAGTAGATAGACTAAACTATCGCCCGGTTCACACTCCACCCACGTCTATTGAACAGGTGAAGAGGCTCATCCCTTGTTCCCTGTTTAGGATGTGGTTTCAGGTTTTCTCTTTTCCAATCTCTTCACTCTTACGTAGCCCCCTGCACATCAGTGGCGTTACCGCCTTGCTCGGGGTGATATGATTAAAAAAAAAAAAAAACTAATGATAAAATTATTGCACAGACAGTCAGTCAGTCAGTTAAGTACCATACGTGATACACGCTTGGGCGATCATGTCTCAAAAGAAACATGACTGACTGGGCATATGATTATCCCGCAGTAGGTTGCCATTGCTTTCTGCGGTAGATTGGTTGCCAGCCAAACCTATAGAACCCAACCTGTCCTGTTATTTAACCCATAACTGGGGGAAGAAACGGATTAGTACCTTTCCCAAGGGTATTTGCGCGTAAGTGAATGTGTGACACGATAACTAGACATATATGTATTTTATTATAATAGATTAAAATAGAAAATAGATTAGAATAGAAAATAGTTTAAAAACATATCTAACAAAAGTGAAAAAGAAGAGGAAAAAAAACGCTTTTTCTTTTATGAGGAAAATTGTCCTCCGGTAAATATTTGACTCAGTGATAAAGTTCAGCAGGTAGGTTTTCGATGACCCGGTCAAAGGCTGTCCTTTACTGTATCTTGACCACACATTAAGTCTTCCGGCGGAAGCCTTATTAAGATAAAAAAAAAAGATAACTGAAATTTCAGACTTACAGTCGCCGGTGTTTGTCACCGGTGGTCTAAAGCATTTCCGGATTTCCGGATTTCCGGTCAATTTTGGATAAATTCAGGTAATTTTTCCGAGTTAAGTTAAGTTAAGAGAGGAGTCCCGCCGGGCGTTTGAGTGAAGTAGATTCTCCGTTCGTCTTGTTTCGTTCAGTTCGGATTTGTTGATCTCCATTAATTAGAGTTAGAGCTGTGTGTCACATTCGCCTGCCCCAACCGACAAGGCTAACTCTAAACGAATAAAGCATCCTTTTCAACTCATCCAAGTTGTGGAAGTTCGTTCCTTATAGTCAATCTTGTACACCCAGCTGTTCGTCCGACATTTTCTACAAACTCCCGGCAACATCACAGCGTGGAGAACGGCCGCCGGAGAAAATTGTTAGGACGGACAGTTTGGGTGTTACAAATGCAATGAATTTAACTGGAATTCGAACTCGGCTCTCCGAAAACTTAAAAGATTTTTACAACATGAAGCAAAATCTGGTACTGAGAATTATTTTTTCATATCATGTCACACGAACGTGATGACTGATAGGCAGTAAGGATATTGTTTAGCCTTAATTAGTAAAATCGAGATAATCTTAATCAGGAGCCGGTTGGGCAGAAATAAACAAAAATGAACTGAAAGAGTTGAACATGAGAAACTGATAACAGGAACAGATTGATAAAAGTTAGAAATAGACAGACATTTTGCCCGGATAATGTTAAGACTTAACCCAAATCTAAACAAGTTTTATTTAACGTTTAATAGTTTTTACTATTACAAGCCGATAAGTGTAGGCCACCCAGTAAAAACAATTTCGTTGTCTGTAAGAGTAATTTATTAACTGTTACTAAACAGAGAGGTATTTAACCCTCTAGGGCCATTCGTATCATATTTGATACAGTATGAAAACAAGCCTTGAAAGAAATATTTTCCTGAAAATTTTTTTAAGAGAAATATTTTATAAATTTCAAATGAAAGCAGTACTGACTGCTCAGTCAATGAATACCAAATGTTTCCTTATAGGGAAATACCAAATGTTTCCTTATAGGGAAATACTGTATCAAATATGATACGAATGACCCTAGAGGGTTAAACTTACATTAAACGATTACTAATCATAGTTTAGTTTCGTTCAGGCGTGTCCTTTGGTTTTGCTTTGAAATGAGAGTCTTCGAAGCTGGAATACAGGTATGCAATCCTGCATTTTTTAACCTGCGAGTAAACATTTTCCTTGAGATCTTATCATCTGAGTCTTCATTAAATTTACGGGCAATTGATGCAGCAGTTTCAAAACGGTTTTTTGTAGATATTCTAACAATTCTTCGATCTTCTCTTTGCGATGTTTTTGGAAGTCTGCCGGTTTTTGGTTTTGCATCTAACGTTTTATCGGTTTTATACCTGCTAATTACACGATGAACGACACTGTTAGACCTATGAAGAATATCGGAAATTTCTGAAATTGACTTTTTTTTCTTGATAGCTAGCGATAATGAGTTTTTTTTTCCAAAAGAGAGCGTTTTGCGTGTAGAATTTGCCATATTGCTTAAAAATTAATTTCTAATAATAAATAAACTTTACTTATTGTTGAAAAGCTCCATCGAGTTTTTAACAATGTAAATTAAAAATTTATGCAAATTATTAGCATCGACCCTTAACCTTTGTTCAGTAGCTTGTTTCCTTTGTTCCATTTAATCTTTATTTAAAAAAAACTCTTATGTACATTTTTATAACTTTGCATAATATTTATGAATTACACTCTAATCTTTATTCGGTAAAAATTTCATTGTTCATCATGCATTACTTTTTAAGTAATACACATATTTATGTCTTTGTTGTTTCCGTTCCTTATATTATGGCCGCTACTATATATATATATATATATATATATATATATATATATATATATATAGTGTATTGTAAGAAATTTATGGAACATGTAGGTTTTAAACCCACTGTTCATGCATTTACTTTTACAACGAGTACTCGATACAAAGTAGAGCTTTATAATGTAATGTTTGTTACAATGGTTTATAAAAGCATGTTTGCCCCTCTTCTGGTAATGAGGTTAAATTATATATATATATATATATATATATATATATATACGTGTGTGTAAATATACATCAACATCTCAGGCAGAAGATTTTTAAGCGTTTTCTCGGACAAACACACACTCACACATATATATTCTTCCTACAAACGGTGTATATGTAAGCGAAAATTATGTTGTTATTACTTATTCTATTCATCTTGTCTGATGCCGATCCATATATTCAACTCATACATATATATAATTTTTTAATTACTTTGTTTGGGTCATAATTAAATTAGACCAGTGCAAAGTTGTATTAAACAGTGTTCAATACAATTATATTGTAGAACTCTCGTTTAAAAATGGAATATGTATATGTATTAGTCATTCACACTGTTTCGCTGTTTCATCGGTGTGGCTAGATGCATCCACTTGCTTCTGACCGCGATCGAAACTCGACAGATTTGGTGTTAGTCGGAGTCGCTACCCACTAAGCCATAGGCGCCTGGAATCAGAGAAGAGAAATTTTTAACGTGTTTTATGTAAGCAGTGTATACACACGCCAGTCACCGAAAGAACTCAATGCATTCCTGAAGATTAATGCATATATCGCAGAAGTGGAACTGTTTTTAAAATTTTCTTCTCTAGAGAGCTCAATTGTAATGAAAGCATTATATATATATAGATATATGTCGTTGTTGATTTACGACCTATATGACTTACGGCCGTGAATTTGTACGTCTGACTGTTTGGCTCGAACTGCTCCGCATCTGGCAGCGTGTGTGCTTCCTAGCTTGTTATACGACAATTTTTCCCCAGCTTCTGACGACGCTAACTCAAGCTCAGTGTCAGGGTAACCTCGGTAAAACACACTTTTTCCCCGAGTTCATTTCTGTGTTCTAAATTTTTCTTTAAAAAAAAATCCAAGAATAAATTGTCTTTGTCTACTCCTCAACATACCAAAAAGGAAAGAAAGGCTATTGATCTAGAAACCAAAAATGTCGGTTGATTAAACAGTACGAAAAGAAAGTGAATGTGATCGCACTTGATCTGACTTTATTGCACTCTACTGTGTCGACTATTTTGAAGGACAGAGAAAGGATTTGTAAACCTGGAAAAAGTTCTTCATTTAAGCGATCGACATAAATAAAAAAAATACAAAAATAAAATACAGGTGTCAGTCTATCCAAGTAAAAACCTGTTCTCATAGATAGAATGAATAGTTCAGTTTAAAATTCGCTGAAAGTTACTAAGATCGACAAACATCTGAGGAAGGTCGGAGAGCACAACGACCAAAAATGCTGTGATCGTAAAAAAACAAAGATGAAGTACATGCCGAAATACGATTGACTGTTCGACTTCACGAGCACGAATTGGTATGACTACCCGCGACTGCTTCGCGTCTGGCAGTGTGAGTGGCTACCAGTGCTGGTATTTCTCCGCGTGCCCCAAATTCCCTGCTAGTGAAACCTCGGGAAAATAAACTTTCCAACCCGAATCCATTTATATCTTTTAAATTTTTCTTTATAATATCCTCAAGATGTCTTCCAAGAGTAAATCGTCTATGTTAACTCCCCAGCCTACCAAGAAAGTAAGAAATGCTATTGATCATGAAACAAAAATAATGGTTGATTAAAACAGCACGAAATAGAAAAGAAAGTCAATGTGATCGCGCGTAATCTGAACTTATCACACGACGATGAGTTTGAAGAACAGAAAAAGAATTTGTAAAGCTGTGAAATGTTTTGAACCTATGCGATTGACAGACACAATGAAGCAACGGTCCGGGCCCGTCTACGAAATGGAGAAATTGCTGCATATGTGGATGGAAGAACAGATTTAAAAAAAGGTCCTGTTGAGCCGTTTATTGTGCAAACAAAGACTAGAAGTCTTCTAACTTTGAAGGAGCGTACCGGAGAAGACTACAGTGAAGAATTTGTATCAAGTACTGGTTGGTTCAAGAGATTAAA